>JAZFNS010020000.1:45935291-45951597 GCA_037127165.1 Alloteropsis angusta | reverse complement strand
TTATATTTTCTTAAATTTTTTGAATAAGACGAATGNTTTGACGCGGAAATCAGTAAATGCTTATATTGTGGGACGGAGGAAGTACGTACTAGTGACAGTGACAGTAGCAGCGATCACAACAGTTTACCGTCGTCACCGGATGGGGACCAAAATCTGGTACACGACGACAAAATGTGCCTATTGTTTCCGCTCCTAACCGGAGACAGTACCAAATGCTGCATTAATGCCAGATTCACTGCTCCCGGGCGGCCTTTGCTTTAAATTACTATCCGTTTTAATTTTTCTAGATTCATAATTTTTTGTTCTGTATCTAAATATATACACTATGTTCAGATGCATAATAACAAAAATAACAAGTCTAGAAAAATAAAAAAATAATGGTTCAAGACAGAAAGCATTTTCGCACGAGTGTGAAAATTGAAGGTGGGTGCTGCTGCAGTAAATGCAACCGCAAGAAAGTCATCGCCAATAAGCTTTGGCCATGCTCACCGGAAAAGAAAAGAAAACAGGCTTGGACCACACGTACAGTCGTACTACAGAACAATCTGCCACAGCCACACTGAGATTACTTTTATACGGATGCTTAGTGCTCCTACGTCCTACTACCTCTGAGAGCATGAACATGAACTTGTTTCCTCCAACTAATCTGCGGAACAAACCAAGCTTCCAACACGGTTCCGGGCCCAAACGAGAGCCCACGCACAGCTGTACCGATAGGAGAAAGGACGACGGATCAACGACGGGCAGACGAAAATTAAGTAGTACACCCAACCGTACCCGTATAGGAAAAGAGGACGCCGGTCCGGTGGTCCCGCGACGATCCTATTCCTATCCATGTCGGGACTGGGACGGCCAGCTGCCGGCGGACGGGCGCCATGAAATTTCCTCGGCCTCGCAAAGGTTCCGGGACCTGATCATGACGGACCGGCCCCCGGACGGGACGCTCCAGATCACAACGAGCACGAGCACGAGCACGAGCACGAGCCGCGGCCAGATGCCGTGCCCCGGCTTTGGTTTGGCCCCCGGAGCCGATCCGATTGCCCGACCATCCGCCACCTAGCGCGGCGAGGCCAGCACAATGAATGTACGGATGGATGATGGATGGTTCTCCGGAATCGGATCCGGCCGAGCGGCCGGCAGAAGGCCACCGACACACGCACGCATGGACAGGTCTGTACAGGCGAGCGCGGGCCCGGCCCGGCCCGGCCCGTCACGCGTCTCTCCTCGCGCTCCAGGAGCCACACGTGTACGCCCCAATGGCTCATCGCGGAGCGAGCGCCGAACCGCACCGAACCAAATCGTCTCGCTGATCCTGTTTCTGGCTGCTCACAGGCGCTTTCTTTAATCATTTGCACGACCGGCCTGCAGGCGGGCTACAGTAAGTGCAGCAGCGGCAGCATCTGCTAATCTGCCATGCAGCGGCCGGGCCATCCCGCCGCGCACGTAACGCAGCGGCAGGTAGGTGGCCCGACGGCCACCAACCTCCCTCCTCCCCTGACGCCGACGCGCCCGCCGTCGTCCAGGTGCGTGCACGCCGACCGCTCGCCGTCTGCCCCGCCCGGCCGGCCGGACCACACTCCGACCCAGTGAGCGTCGACCGGCCACGAACCGGAACGCGCGCGCCGCAACCGGCGAGAATCGCCCACGGCGCCAGCGCTCGCGCGCGTCGGCAGAGACATGGGGCGCATGGGGGCCGGTGCACGCGCGCGCGCGCGGGCCCCCCGGCCCCGTTCCCGATCTGGCATTTGTTTACCCCGCGCCCCCCGGCCTCGCCGCGTCGGGATGCCATGCCATTGCCATGCCGCCGTGCCTTGCTCGTCGAACGAAGATGCTTCTCGCTTTGCCTTGCTCCGCCCGTTTGCCGTGTTGTTTACTCGCGGCAGCGCCTAGAATAATCCGCGGATTCGTCGCCCCTCCCCGTCGAGCTTCGGCGACCCCATCGGATCACGCCTCCGATCTCCGGCCCCCGATCCTCTCATCTAGGAGTATTATATTGTAAGTAATTAGTTACCACATCATCAGCGACGAGTGATAATAGCCAGACATCGAAGTACAAACACGAGTAGTACTAATCCAATGCGACGCGACGCGACGCGTGCGACACAGTGGCGAGCGACGGTGGTGGGGCTCCGGCTCGCATCACGCCTGCTCATTTGTCCGCTTGCCCCGCGGTTGCACGGGCGCACGGCGCATCTCCGAGCCTGGAGCTTCTTCACGCGGCCGTCATGCCGCGCCGGCCTTGGCCCCTCGTGCTCGACGGACGACAGCGAGTCAGCGACCCGTCGCTTGTCTCGGCCTCTCGGTGGCGCCACGCACGGCATTATTGCGGGGGATCACAGGACAATCTGCCAATCTGGAGGTGTGATGTTGCGTCGGAGCGGCAGAGCTCACAGAGACCAGCAGCCGACGAACTCTGCTTTTGTGCAGGGAGGTCACGGGAAGGAGCAAGCGGCACCAGCCGACCAGCGCGTGCCAGGCCAGGGTACTACGCGATCTCCGGCCGCTCTTGGTGCAAGGCACCGTCGGTTCCGTCCGAGTTTTGGCCGCCCGTCGGTCGGAGCTCACTCACTCAACCGTGTCGCTTCCGTGCCACAGAAAGGTGCGGCTGCGTTGCCAGTTGCCACCGTTAGCACCTAGCGGTGTCAAGGAACCAACACGTTCCATCTCACACGGATTTCAAGCAAACACTTGTTTCTTCGTCTTCTTTTGTTTTCAGAAACAAAGGGAACCCGGCATTGTACGAAGAGTGAACGGGAGAGTCAAATGCTGCATGCGTTTCAGATGCTCAGGTAACTAGTCAGGTGTCCACCCACCCAACCCGAGTAAAAATGCAGTTGACCCCTCTAACCTTACGATCGGACGGCCATAAAGATCCGTCCTGTGCTCCTGTCAGACTGTCACTAAGGCCATCTCCAGCAGTGAGTCGATGCATAGGAAAAAACAAGAGCCAAGTACGTCAGGAAGTGATTCATCCAGACTTCGATTCGTTGTTCTCCAGTGGCCTGCGTCCCATACTGTCCCATCCACTTATTTTCTATTGGCTAATATCAACATGCATGTTTCATCCAGGGGCTTAGATTCTTTTTTGTTCGNGCATGCACCGATGCAAGAGTATGCATCGAATTTTCTCTCTTTCCTCTATGCATCGGTGTGCTNCCAGTCGTCAAATCGATTCATGCGGATGACACGGAGGATGATGCATCGCTTTCTTTCCTCACTGGAGAAGCCCTAATATGGCATCACGCTTAAGTCAGAAGTAGTAGTAGTTGCGTGTTGGTTCGTGTAAAAAAATGTTATATGTTTGTGATGGTTCAAGAATGGTTTATCTTTGGCCTGACCACTTCGCTTTCCCAAGAAAATTAGTAGTAACAAACAAGACAGTGCCAGCAGCAACCAAATCCCAGTATTATTCCCACCTGCCCTCCCTGCTCCCCCACCAAAATAATTCTCCACTCACTCAGTCATTCTCACACATCTGCTTTGCCACAAAAACAAAGGAAATTGTAGTGCTCGTCTGTCCCCAGCCTCCCCCAGCTTCTGATGCTGCTAATCCTCCTTCCTAACCCGAGCCAGTATCATAGCCAAATCCATCATCTTCTCCACCGGTCCATCCCGCTAAGTGCAGATTAGACCGTAGTGGTTTGGGAATGGAATCGGCCGCTGCCCTTTCCCTGTTCCTTCGGTTAAAGAACTAACGGCGGTGGGACAACGAGGATTGATGCCATTGCCCGATTCTCCTTTCCCCCCTCCCTCTCGCTCTTTCTTCCTCCTCCTTTTAAGCACCTGCTTTTCCTGGCCTTCTTTTCCATTCCCATTTGTTTTGGCGGCGGTGGCTGCTGCTGCTGCGCCAGCTTTCCTGTGCCCCTTTCTTCTCCCGGGCTATTCCTCCTGCTCTCCCTCCAGCCTCGCTGCCTCGTTCTTATACAAGCGCCATTTGCAACCACCGACTCCACGAGGAGCCTGCTCTGCTTCTGAGCTTCTCCTCCATTGTTCTTGGCCGCTAGTTCTCTCGCTGGTATCCAAGAAAGGCCTGGCCTTTTCCCTTTGCAGGAGCGAATAAGCTCGGCTCTTTCGAGGACCGGAGCAGGTTGAGCTCCAGCTCCCCGGAACAAAGCTGAGCTTCTCACTTTGTACATGGACAGCTCACTGTCCCCGGCAACAACTCAAGGTACGGAATCCCTGCCGCTGCCAGGTACTCATATTCTCTGCTACCACCACGGTCCACAGCAATGCTAATCCAGACTGATAAGATCGCCGAGTGAGTGATCAGATGCATCTCTGCACTGTAGAGATAGCTAGCCTAGCATCGCACGTGCTACTCTTGGCCATGGATTGATTGCCGGCAATCTCGCTCCTGGCAGGTTCTCGGTGAGTCGGTGGTGAGAAGGGATCCAGGCTCGTCCGGCGATGGAGAGGGAATCGAGGTCAGGGGTGCTCTCGGAGACGGCGTCCTGCGCCGGCACGCCGAGGTCGGTTCAATCGTCTTGCAGCCTCCAGCACCGGTACTCTTCGCGGAGGTTAGAGCTGTACTTTTCTCACCGACTCCTGAAACTTGCTCAATTTTGTCATTATTAACCGGTACTGCACATGTTCAAAGAGCAGCTTCAGTAAAGAGATTAACCATGAACGCGCAGGGGGGGGGGTAGTAATTCGCAAGCCGTGTGCAGGGAACCTGAATAAAAGTACACAAGTAGAGAGCTACCTTTAAGCATTCAGAGCCCACTTAGGCTCTGTTCAGTTCATCATCCGTATTTGGCATGCACAGCAATTGTGCATTATTTCAGTTCAGCAGCCTATTAACTTCTTGCTGTACAATGCAACCTCCTCTTCAGATCACATTGAATTCCTATAGACCACAAGTACGGTACCACTGTAGTGTAGTCCACCGGCAAGAATCCATCTTCTAGAAGATGGTTGACAATGGTATCCGTGTGGATTAACCTACTCTTAAATTTACTTTTACCACGGATCACTGTAAAAATAGTTTCAGCCTTTCAGGCAATGTTTATGCCACCCAAATCGCTAAGTTTAAACAAGGCCTAGGAAGGTAATGTCCTAATGGTTTACTGCTTCTCATTTAGCATTCTGAAGACACATGAAGGCGCATTGGACATGTCACCACGATTCTCCTATTGCAAGCCTGTAAGTAAATTGGACCCATCTTGCATTATTTATTTTGGCACAGACATGTTATTCAGTTTACTTATTGGATTGACATTTTTATCATGCAGACCACTCATAGAGATAAGATGTTCAACAGAAGGCACTCACTTAACTTGCCAGAGCAATTGCCAACTCATTACTCCAGAAAAGCAACACAACGAACTCAAAAGGCTACCTCAAAGGTCTCTAGCAACTCCTCAAAATTGTTTCAAAATGTTGAGGACAGTATATTTTTCTCAAAGTAGATGAAATTGAAGATGCATATGCTCTATAATGCCGTAGTGCTGTTCATTCAGAATGACGGCATTTATATCTGGTTTATTTAGGGACAAAAAGCTTAATATCTGAACATGAACATGTTCATGACGTTGTGATAACTGAATTGAGAAATATGTTTCACCTGTTAGTCTGTCACTGTCCGTTTTGAAGCGTATATATATTCTTTAGTTCTGACCTTGCAGTTTTGCAGTCTGTTTCAGATTTAGTTGGGGAGATTGAAGCTCTCGAGCAGGAAGTCATACGCAAGGAACTGCATCTGCTTTCGCTCTATAGAAGAGCCTTTGATCAATATGTATCTGAATCCTGCAGCTTCACAAGCGAGGTACATAACTCTAAATGTTAGATCAGATTGTCTGAAATCTAATTGTCCAATGTCCTAATATTAGTATCACTACCAGCAGGTGGATCAAGAAACTCTGAAAAACATTGACGAAGGGGCACTCCGTTTGAGGGATATAAAGCACTCTGCAGCCTTCAACTTGCCAACCGTCTCAAATTCTGTTAGTGCTCAGACCATTTCTTCCATTCTTTCATACTAATAGTATGATCTTTCTAGCTGAAGACATCTGAAACAACTCTCATTCTCATATGTTACAGGAGGTACCAAAATCAGGCGCAAGGCATTCCAGCCTTGTGAACTTCTTGAGTGCTTCTATTTCTGAATATGTGCCCAAGATCTCATGCAAATTATCGGAGGACATTCTAGGCTGCATTGCTGCTGTCTACTGCAAACTTTCAAGCACGCAGGCACAAGACGCAGAATGCATGACTTCACCAAGTCCTTCTGTTTCATCTTCAAGTACATTTTCCCCGAGGCGCCGCAATGATAGTTGGAGCCCTCGGTACAACTTCGATAGCCCACGCCAGTATGGATTCCAGAAAGAGAGCAATGAACAGAACATAGACATGATCGTCATTCCCAGGATACGCATTGATGCTGACAAGTTTGATTATGCCTCAAAAATGTTGGAGACTATCAGGTAAGCAACTGAAACATGAAAAACAGTGAAATTCTTATGCGAACAATTTACTCTTATTGATCAGGATAGGAGATTTAATAAAAGAAGCCAAAATTCTTCAGGGACCAATTTATAAATTTATTCATGCTATGTCCCAGGTCCCTGATACAGCGCCTGGAAAAAGTTGACCCAATGAAGATGACACATGAGGAGCAGCTCTGCTTTTGGATCAATATCCACAATGCTCTAGTGATGCATGTATTGCTCTATACTGAAAATGCCACCTCACCTTCCCTACTGTCCCATTGTTATCCCCATAATTCAGAAATCATGCTAAACCTACTGCCTTGTGACATGACAGGCTTTTCTGGCCTATGGTCTACATGATAAACGCATGAAGAGCACGGACATGATTCTCAAGGCACATCATTTCATTTTTCGACCTCTATCTCTATTAGCATACAAAGGTATCTGACCCCTTTCACAAATTTTTCGTCAGGCTGCGTATAACGTGGGTGGCCAATCAGTAAACGCTCAGACCATTCAGAACTCAATTCTCGGATGCCAATCCCATCGTCCATCATTGGTACGTATATACATAAGCAAAACACGCCAGTTCCTTCCAGCAACAAAAACATAGCCACTCATCAGAAAATGCAGAGCAAACAAACCTAACAACGAGAGCAAACAAAATTTCAGTGGGTCCGTGCGCTGTTCACGCCGGTGAAACGATCCACGGCAGGGGCGGCCAGGCACCCCTACGCCCTCCACCATCCAGAGCCGATCGCACATTTCGCGCTGTCGACCGGGGCGTTTTCGGACCCGCCTGTAAGCAGCTCCTGAGGCCAAGCATTTTCAGAGCCGATGGCAAGAGAGAGCATAACAAAGCAAGCGAAGAGCTCACTGCAAAGAGTGATCTTCTTCTCCTGTTGCAGGTCCGGCTGTACACGGCGAAGAAGATCCACCAGCAGCTGGAGGTGGCGCGGACGGAGTTCATCAGGAGCAACGTGGCGGTGAGGAAGCAGGCCCTGCTGCTGCCCAAGGTCCTGCACTACTACGCCAGGGACGCCGCGCTGGAGCTGCGGCACCTGGTGGAGCTGGTGTGCGAGAGCATGCCGGACACCCAGCGGGAGGAGGCACAGCAGCAGCTCCAGCGCAGCCTGAGGAGGAGGGCCGACAAGGTGGTCGAGTGGGTGCCCTACAAGTCCTCCTTCAGATACGTTGTGCATAGGGACCTGGCTGACTAGGCGCCACGGCTGCTTGTCGTGCTGGTGTTTTGTCCATTTGGACACCTGCGTCGTGACAACTTAGGCCAGTCTCAGCGGTGGTTTTATGGAGAGTTTCATGCCATAAATTCTGCTGATGTGGCAAGGAGAGAGAATTGAAGAGTTTCATGGGATATGAGAGAAGTTTCATCCCCATGAAACTCAATCTACACGATTACCTAGTTTTGGAGTCTAGGTAATTGTGCGTTTTGGAGTCTAGGTAATTGTGCGATGAAACTTGCACTGAGAATGGCCTTACAGAGTGTAATTAGTGGAGCAGTGAGGGTGTGCATGCGAGAGAGCGTGTGTGTAGATACAGGTGTGTGGCTGTGAATTGTGAGTAGCTTTGAGTTAGGGCTGGGGGCTTGAAACAATGTATATTTTTCTTCTGTTGATGTGGATTGGGGAATTTGGGATAATGATCATGATTATGAACTGCTGAATAGCCTGAATTCATGGTGGCTCCATCCGTTCATAATCATCGGTTCATCGCCGACAGCCACAAGCACAGTAACAGGCTCGCAGAAAGTGAAAAAGAAAAATGGTAAAGGAAATGCCAAATGGCAAGATTTCATTTAAGTAGTCGTATAGTCAGTGAGCGATGAACCGACAGAAGCAGCAGCATAAGGAAGGACGCTGACATGACATGAATTATTGAGACATTTTGGCTTCTGGCCAACGATCTGTGGACGTGATCTAACTGTGTTTGGCTATGGCCTGTTCTTGTCGACGACAAGTCCCCCTCCATCACAAGGGGCACTCCAGCAGGTGGCCCTGGTCTTTGAGCGACTGGACACAATCGTCGAACATCTCCTGCAGTCCTCTGAACCTGAAGCCCAGCCCCTGCAGCTTGGACGTGTTCAGCTGGTACGACTGCTTGCCGTAGGGGTTGTCCAGCCTGCACAGCAAATTTCAGGAGAGGTCTTTCAACCAAAGCTTTGGTTTTATCTGTCAGTGGCACGTATCTAAACGACTGCTAACCTCCGAGGTATGGGGAAGATGGGGTATCGTTTTGCAAGGAAGGAGACCAGCTCGTTGTTGTCCAGGACCACTGAGCTGCATAGGTATCTCCCAGTGGCCTCGGGTGCCTCGTACACGAGGATATGGCTGCTTACAACGTCGTCGATGTGGACGTATCCCATTCTTCCGTAACAACTGAACCTGGCAGTGTCACCTGAAACTCCATTTTGTTAGGATTTTACACTTGAAAAGCTGAACGCCTACCATGTTTACAACATGAAAAACAGAACTAGATGGTGATACTAGAAGGAGCACGAATACCTTGGAATAAGCCAAGGACATCTGAAGCTGTAACACATAATTCATGGGATAAACTGGGCCCAATCACAAACGAGGGAAGAACAGTCACAAGGTCAATGCTATTCTCCTTGGCGAACTCCCAAGCTGCTTTCTCAGCAAATACCTTCGCCAGGCCGTACCACAGCTTTGGATGACAAAAAAGTGATAACACAAATTTCAGATCAACATTTGATATTACATGGGAATGCAAAAGCAAGGTTGGGAGTACATCTTTCTATGCATTACCTGCATCTTTTCACAGAGTGGCACAGAGCTCCATATTGTTTCATCCAGTGAGATATTTGGCTGAGCATCATCCCTGATCCTCACCGCAGATGAGGAAGATGTAAGAACAACCCTTTTCAGAAATGGGTTCTTCTTGCATGATCTTAGCACATTAAGAGTACCATTTACTGCAGGAACAAGCGTATCTTCCTGCAACATGAATACCACAAGAAAACAGTTTAACTTCAGGGTAGATGCATTTGCACAGAAGGATACTAGAATTTGAATGACGGTCTTAGCTTCTAAAGCCAAAATAAAACAGCAACTTGATACACAAGCCCTGAATGAAAATACTAGTACAATGATTCAAATGCATATGTAGCATGTTGGTGATGACTGATGAAAGAGTGAACTGTTTAAATCAAATGCAGCATGCCTTGCTACTAGAATCAGATTTAGCGAGGACAGGCGATGCAGTGTGGAAAACACCATCACAAGCCATCACTGCTTGGTCAAAGCTCCCTTCTTCCAACAGATCAGCCCGCACAATCTGCAGCCTCTCTTTAGCACCAGGTAATTTCCAAAGGTGTGCCACTTTTTGGCGATTTCCTGATAGGTTTGCAAAAAATTGCACATTGTACTAGGATCAATATACAAGAACTAACATAATCAAGAGAACTGATGCAAAAGGAATGATATGTGTGTAAATACCTGGGTCTCTGACAGTCCCTACCACATGATATCCAGACTCGAGAAGCCGTTTGATAAGCCAGGAGGCAATGAAGCCTGAAGCACCAGTTACGCACACTTTACCCTTGCCTGTGTTCACCATTTTCTAAGACAGTTGGAAGTGATGCTGAGCTCTGGTCCGAATCCACCTTCACTTATAAGCACAAAAAGGAATATTCTAGAGAAGGAAGAGCAAGAATTGTACATCATATCAACCCAGTTTTGGTGATACAAGCTGGGTTGGTTGAGGGTAGATTACAATTGATTCAGGAGGTGTTATTACATTCTAGGTGACAAGTTGGTGCAAAATAAAGTTGGGTAATATACAACAAGTTTGCAGCTCCTTATGCCAATTCAATTTGTTTCATGTTCATTCCATCATCTTGTGATGGTCAAAAAAGAAAGTGAGATAAAAAATGCACTGGGCTAGAGCTATAAACAAAATGCACAAATGTAGAATTTCCTCAGCTCAGCTTTGTACAACATGGAGATCACATGGAATCATTGTAAAACCAATGGAATTACATAAGTTCAAAAGGGCACCGAAATTGAGTAGAATGAGACTCTCAGGTATGTGCAATGCCTCCAGGTTACGAACGAACAACATGAAACATATCTACAGTGGATTCCGATAATGACTAATAAATAGTAGTAATTTGGTATTTTCGAATGATGGTCTGTGAATCTCACATTGCCAAGTATCTGTATTTCAATGACATGGTGGGGAAAAAGAAACTAAAGGGAAACAGTTCAGCAGAACTGCATTGCCCAATATGCATTTGTCATCAGATAAAAATCTTAAATTCTGATAAATTATTGAGAATAGAAGACATTAAATTCAGTAAATTTTACACTCGGCCTCTCAACTAGCTGTAACCTGTTTCTGAAGCTGGCACAGGGCCAGCAGACGCACGGAAGTTGTTGTCATTGGCTTCTGGTCAGCTCAACATGCATCCATAGACCATAGTAGAGATTGCGAGCAATGCTGTTCGGCATTTGTCCCTCTGCAGCCAACACATGTCCATCAACAATGCGCCATCAAGCCAATCCCTGCGGCGAGCGGCTTTTCCTTGTGATTGTACGTGCAGTTTGGCAGGTTCAACAGTTCTAGACACATAGCTAGGGCCAGTAGGTGATCCTTTCAGCTAATTGGGGATTCATTCATCAATCGAACGAAATGTGGTTTTCCAGAATTCCAGTCGATGGTGTAGCAATGGTAAATCCAATTACACTATCTTTTGGTTAGACAACGCTGTGGCAAGAGCATCAACAACCCCATGGAAACTGCTGAACCTGGCGCTCACGACGTCCACCTCAACGCCGAGACTCCTGGCGCCGCTAGCTGTGACTGGCCCGTGCGCGGCCACGACCATGCCGGGCCAGCGCGCCCTCAGCCGCGACCAGCTCCACCCCGCGGCGTCCAGCCCCATGAGCAGCCCCTCCACCTCGGCCGTGCTGGTGAACACGACCGCGTCAGGCGCCGCGGCGTCCGGATCCACCAGCGCCTCCGCGCAGCCCGGGCCGGCCCAGCGCGTGGTGTACGCCGGCGCGCGCACGGCCACCCAGCCGGCCGCCTCGAGCCTCGCGAGGAAGTCCGGCACGACGGGGGGCTCGCGCAGGCCGACGACGTCCGGGACCGGGCAGAGCACGCGGCGGCCGGACCCGCGGCCCAGCGCCTCCACTAGGCCGGCCGGGGTGGGCACTTTGGGGACGAGGACGGTCACCCTCGTCCCGGCGCCGTCGCCGCAGAGGCGAGATAGGAAGGCGCCGTCGAGGAGGTCCGCGTCGCTGCCCAGGGCCGCGACGGTGAAGGGGAGCGCGGAGGCGTCCGAGAGGGGGCGGTGGGAGGACGGGAGGGCGCGGGCGAAGGCGGAGATGCCGGAGCGGGAGGTGAACGCGAGCGCGGCGAAGGAGTCAAGAGCGCCGGGCAGGAGGAAGGGGCGGAGGCGGTCGGGGTCGTGCGGGTGGACGGCGATGGTGGGCACGGGGAGTGGGCGCGCGCCGCACTGCCGCAGTAGCGTACCCAGTCGGCCGCCGTAGGCGCCGCCGCCGCCCGTCTGCGGCGTCGTGAACGCCACCCGGCGGCCGGCGAGCGATAGGGTCTCGGGCAGCGGCAGCGGCAGCGGCTGCGCCATTTTCCTTCGACGGCAAAGATTACCCTGTATTCCAGCGTACGATCCAAGTTTGATTTGACGGCAGTGCCGATAATTATGCAGCAAAATTCGGAATATTAGAATCCAAAATAATATAAATTGGGCTTGTATACAATGGCAACGTATCAGGTGCAAACTAACTTCGTGTGCAAACTATGCAAACTTTAATCTGGACCACGTGATCTTAANGTGCGTAGAGGAAGGTGGGAGGGGTGATTTGCAAAATCACTACCCTTGGATTAAAATCATGTGGCCCAGATTAAAGTTTGCATAGTTTGCATCCGAAGTTAGTTTGCACATGATATGTTCCCGTGTACAATTTGACAACCAACGCTTCCTAGTCACGAATCTCAAAGCCCGGATTTAAATTAGATAGTAAAAAATGAAACACAAGGGTTTAAAAAATAAATAGTATCAGGCCCACACGTCAGTGACCCAATTGCAGAGGGCAGTACTGCACGGCTGCAGGCCTATCCCCTCCAGTGCGCCGCTTCCTGCTCTGCCTCTGCTTATCTCGTTCACTCGCCGAGTTGCCGGGCTGGGCACAAGGCAATCTCCTCCTCGGCTCTTCTCCCCGCGGAGGATTTCGTAACGGCAGCTAGCATGGGAGGCGCCGCCGCCGTCTCTAGCCACGGCCTCGCCTGCGCACCCCCGGCCGCCTTCCCGCTGAACCCACGGGCGCGGCGCGCTTTCCCCGCCGCCGCCGGCGGCCACCGGAGCAACGCGCAGCGACTCCTGAGCGGCGACCTCCCGGCGCCTCCCTCCGTCATTTGCCGAGCTCGTTCCCAGTCTTCTTCCTCGTCTAATGTGGTGAGTGCCACGGGGAGATAGCTCCGGTTCTTGTGCCGTCTGCATCAGTTGCTATTGTACCATCTGTATGGGTGGTTCTAATTCCTCTCCTCTGACGTTCTTTGTTGGTCGAGTAGAACTTTGGGAGAGGGGACGATGCGGACAAGCTGCTCGAGGATTTGCTCAAACAGCACGGCGAGGTGGTGTACAGCTCGGGAGGCTCCCCGGCCGTCGAGGCCGACGACGACGCTGAGTGCTTGTCCTGTACGTGCCTCCCCTCTCTCGCCAGTCTCTGTATTGTGTGCCGATCTCCTTCGAGTTAGCAGATCGTTGGATACGGAGGGATTGGGTAGAGCTTGCCAATTTGGGATTAGAAAAAGCACAAGCCCTGAAGCCCGGGATATCTGCTTTCATTCATTGACGCCGTGCCTCAACGCCCGTTCCCAGTTTAAGCAAGCGTATGCCCAGTGGGCTTCAGGCACACTGCATAGAGTTTCACTTGCATCCGGTCCCTCATTCCCCACACGATTACATTTCGAATTGAAACCCTCTGCCCATTCATCCAGGTGCTCCAGGGTTTCAGGGTCGACTTCAGGTATGCCACTTTGAAGCTGGGGCGCTGGGCCAAGGAACAAAAAAGTTTAGGAAGTGGTATTATTTGTCCAGTGGCCATAACCTAAAGAAATATTTTCATACTAAGGTTCGCTCCCAGTTAAATACACAAAATATTGGAAATTTGATCCTAAAGCATGTACCCTGTTAAATTGTGACCCTGCCTAGTGTAAGTGTGCCGCAGAGATTATTAAAAAAAGCCGTTTCTATTTGTTCATTCTTTTTTTATAAACGTTAAACCTGATAACTGTTTACTTTATTTTCAGTTGCTGTCTCCCTGGCTAAGGCTGCAAGTGAGATAAAGGCTTCTGATATTCGTGTGCTTTGTGTGAAGCGGCTTGTTTACTGGACTAGGTTCTTCATCATTCTCACTGCCTTCTCAAATGCTCAGATTGATGCTATCAGGTAGCAATCTTGTTGAATGTCAAGATTATTTAACAACTTGCTTGTGCAACTTTTGCCGAATACGAACTTGGTTACTTGAAAATGCATACTTGCACGACTTGGGTTGACATGGAATTGTGCTTTTACCTTGTAGTTCCAAGATGAGAGATATTGGTGAGAAGCAGTTTAGCAAAGTTGCATCTGGTGATACAAAACCAAACTCATGGACCTTACTGGACTTCGGCAAGTCTCTGTTTCCCTAATATATTTTTTCTGTATTAGCTGTACTCACTTCATATTGCCAACTTCTACTACAAGATCTAATTATTTGTTTTGAAGAAAAGAAGATCTTAACTGTATTATGAATCAGACATAGAGTTGCTCCTTGACTTTGTGGAATTGCAAAACAGCTTATTTTATCACTTAAGTCCATTATGTTTTTTGTTAGCTTTTAGACAAAGGTTTTGCAATGAGTATGTTACGTTGTCATACTCAAATTTCAATTGAAGGAAACATCCTCATGTCATGGTTTTGTCTCCCAAATGAGAAAAAAAAAGAGAGAGAAGGAAACTGGATTTGCTAGGGTTAGTTTTACAATTCAGCTGTAAATTTGACACAACACAACTGTTACTTCTACCTTTTGATTCCTAGGAAAGCCTATTTCTAAACTATTCCTAGGTCATTAGTGGTTGATCAATAGCCATATCTATCTCATTTTTTCGAAAGGATATTTAAATACCTGATGCTGTTGTGCATTTTTTCCTGAGCCTATTTGACGATATCTCACACTCCTACAGGGGATGTTGTTGTCCATATATTTCTTCCGCAACAGCGAGCATTCTACAATTTGGAAGAGTTCTATGGTAACGCTACACCCATTGAACTCCCATTTGACACCCAACGGCAGTGATAGGTATCTGAACCTTCAATGGGAGAACTGCAATCAAGCAACCAATTTTTTACCCACCGAGAAATGAGTGTTTTCTGGATGCGGAAAACAGTGATCGGCTAGAGTATTGACGTGGCCATCTCATCGATCGGATGTGGAGGAGCTTCCCAGAGATAGACTGCTCACTTGCCACAACTCATAACTCAGCAAATGTTGCCTGCCCACTGCTCCATTCAAGAGTAAAAGTGTGTCATTTCTCTGAACTATCAATCATGTTGGCAAGAAAAGGAACAGGATATAGGAGACTGTCAGATTATAAATGTATATGGCACTGTTCTTGTCAACTTTATTTTTGGCTTGTCGTAGGATTATAGCATTTGTTATGTCAATCTATAGGAGTATTATCTTCCTGTTATATATATTTTTAAACTCGTCCCTCTGATTCAAAAAAATGTCTTTTTACCATTTTCTACTATCTTCAAAATGTTGCAGCTATACAAACTTTGTTGCTAACTTCAACCTTTTCTTTTCCAGTCTTAACTAACTTATTTAGAAATGCCAAGTTTCCCGTAGACCCATTATTAGTTCTATTCAATGGCATTTATCCTTTTCAACTAAGTTCCGATAGACTTGAGCGGTCAAGTTTCCAAGCAAATGTAACTCAGTTGAGGAAGGCTCACTTCCTTGTGGACCTCTGGTAATGATCGGCAGCTCCGGAAGGAACGGGGTGGGTCTATTAGCAATGAGCATGCATATCTAATGACGCTAGTTCGATTGTTCTGGCCGGTCCAAGAATTTGAAGCAATCTCAGATCAAATCCAATAAAAGTTTGATGGTCAGAATCAGTGGCAGAGCAGTTTAATGGCCGATTGAGTTTTTTTTCCCCTGCAGCTGCAGCACGCCCCGCGTCTCCTCCCGTGCGACGGTCCTGCCGATTTTTTGGCGATTCCTGCTCCCCCTCCCCGGCTCCCCCGCCCCTAGGCCCCTACCCCGCGCGCAGGCTTGTTTGCTTGCCGCCCTGGTAAATCTGCCTGTGCCAGGCAGCTCTCCCAGACGCACGATTTCCTCCGCCTGCGGTGGAGATTGCTGCCTGGGCACTAAGCTGCCTGCCAGGGCTGCAACCAAAGAGCCCGTTCGTGCCAGTGGTAGCGGCTCCAACAATACATTTATATTTTTTGGCGTGTCGTTTGGACAAGAACTGCCTCAGGGGAATACTCTACCAAGTCTGCTTACGAAATGCAGTTCGATGGAGGCCTGATATCATTGTTCCCNTTGGGCGCCGGCCAAATGCAAATTCTTCATGTGGTTACTATTGNAGACAGCTGACAGGCTATTGCTTCGGGAGTGGCCAAATTCATACTTCTGTCCTTTATGCCGCAAAAATCTGTAAACCGTTGCTCACCTTTTCTCTGAATGTCAAACATCAAAAACAATATGGAAGGAAATTAGTGCATGGGTGAAATGGCCATTGATGGATCCATCAAATTGGAAGGATGGCAGTTTTGTGGAATGGTTCTTAGACCTAGCTGGTACTCGGGACACATCAGAAACAAAAGGGGC
>JAZFNS010020000.1:45876524-45888769 GCA_037127165.1 Alloteropsis angusta | reverse complement strand
TCCTCGGACTAACACAATGTACAGGGAGTCAGATTTTCAGAATTGGAAAATCTGGGTCGTTTCACGTGGAGCGTCATGTTGTCGTCCTCGTCAGCATCCAGGTCATCATCTCAAGCGAAATGTCGGTTCTACCCTTACCTCTTGGCCATCAAAGAAGAGCAGCATGTAATTTGAGAATCCATTGTGCATGTCACTTTTGTCATTTGAACTTCCAAATAGAACGTTTGAATGAACAACTACTTTTATAATATGAATTGGAGATATGCTTACATTTCATAACATTACAATATCAGCCATAAGCCTCCTGGGAAAAGCAATGACATAGGAGGTAAGGGTAGAACCGACATTTCACTTGAGATGATGACGTGGACGCTGACGAGGACGACAACGTGGCGCTCCATGTCGTCTCAGGGACTAAATTGAGCCGGTTTCGATAGTTCGAGGATGAAAGTGGTCGTTTTTGTAGTTGAAGACGAAACTGAGCTTTGACGGATAGTTCAAAGACCAATTTGGCTATTCCGCCTTCTAGAAAATATAAACTTCCAATGATGAAACCGGGACTTTTGGATTGAAAGAAACCAGAAATGGCGCGTTATAATGGTGATTAGGGTCGTGGCAGCATCTGACACGTTCTTGCATCAAAAGGTGAAGTATAGACTTATCCTTGAAACACCAGCTTTGGTCCATTGAGCCGGCTAGACGATCAACATTTAGAAATATTTGACTTTTTGGGTGGTGTATATCGGTAGGGGCCGGTACAAAATTTTGACCGAAATTTCGTTACCGATGCTATCGTTAAACTTGTGACATACTATCATATTTTTTTGTTGCTATGTACAAAATTACAATCTATAGGCTGTTTCTTGCTAAATCAAATAAAATAATTTTTCTTAAATATTGTATCCGATATTCCCGACATTCGTGTTTATCGATAGGGTTGGAAAACAATTTCTTACCGAAACTTTAAACCCTATGGCCACCTTGACAAGAACGCTGGGGCTTCAATTTTTCAAAAAAAGTAGAGCACAAGAGGAGGACGCCAAAGTCACTCGCAGGTCAGTGTAACATTGCGTGTTGAAAATTGTGGGCTTCAATTTTTTTTAAAAAAAAATTGTGTTGCATGGCAACTTAAGAATGTCTTTATTGCCTTCTCATAAATTCTTCTTAATAATAAATTTGTGTATTTAAATTACTTTTGTGAGATCGAAGTGCTAGTGTGAATTGGATCCTTTTTTGGTTTCAAATTGTCTAGGTGTAAATCCGAATTCGAATATGAATTCAAAGATCTAACTATTGTAACTATGCTAACCCTGGGCCAATTTCCACTAACATTCTAAATCTCGGCCCAATATTTCTCGCCTCTCTTTTACTCACCTTCGCACAGATTCGGCCCAACAACACGGCCCGTCAGGCCGACCCAATCCGAGAAAGGGCTGTAGGGAGCAAAATTGTCAGAGTATTTTTTTTTAGAGCTCGCTATCTATAGGAAATGCTGAAATTTAACAAGAAGTTTCAACCTCTTGTTTTGTTACTATCTTAATCTGTTACGTATTCCATAAGCTTTGGCTTCGTCTGCTGACATAAAAACATCAATTTTATTGCATTCTTGATTTCTGCAATCTGCAGAATTTACCAGACCGTGTTGGTACTCTATTTCTGTTATCTTGTTTTTCTATTCCTTGTGTTTCTAACTAAACACGATGCAATAGCACCAGCACCAACGCCATCTCAACTCTGTTGTTAGGACCTGAATACCTGATCTACATCTGGATGGTGCATGATTTGTTTGTCCCTAAATTTGCTGGAGATTGTCTGAACAGACCAATTTCAAGTCTTAAATGCGCACAAAAGAGATACTATCCACACATGGAGTCTACAATTGTGGTATACTGAAATATTTCCCCAGCAATACCATGATCCTATGCAAAGAAACTGCAGTTATCTTAGTCGCTTACTCACATACAGTATATATTTCCATGGAAATACAGAAGGACAATAACTCAGTAGTTACATCTAGTACCATCAGATACCCTTTTCTTCTCACATTTTTCCCTGTTCTATTACACAAGGTACTGACAACTGTAATAATTGATCCACCCTCAAAATGATTCTGCCTCTTTTCCCTTTTGAAAGGAAAGGGATAGATAGTTAAACAATAATGCACACCATCATACGAGGGACTGAAAAGAATTAGAGGAGCAGATCACTAGAACAACAGGGAAAAGATTGTCGTTGATCCTGTCACCTAGAAGAGGATTTCCATAACCCCTTGCCAAAATTGAGTGTAGACCCAGCAGTTAAGGTCCACAGAACAGCAGCAAGTACAACTAGTAGAGAGACGAACATCAGTTTGCCACCTCTGGTAATCCGAATCTCCGGGGTGCTTGGTTCTTCCCTTGCAGCTTGTTGTGACCTGAAGCTAGAGATGCGCTGAAGTGTTCTGTTGATAACAGTGTTTTCTTCACCTCTGAAGCTAGAGATACGCTGGAGTGTTCTATTGATAACAGTGTTTTCGATTTCAGCAGCAAATGCTGGACTGCTAGGTACAGAATCCAACAAAGTTGATAGAGCAGCATTGAACCATGATTGTGAAGCAGTTGAGCTCCTGTTAGGAGGCTCATTCGCCACATGAAGATTCAAAGCGCCTGTTCAAGCATTATGGACAAAATCAATATACTGGAAAAAGTTTAGTTTCAAGTGATCACATAAAAGAAATTCAAAATTAAACGAAATAATTAAGCACCTGATGCATGTGAGGACAAGACAACATGATTATGCTTCATATGGCTCCGCACATTAAGAGCGGCCTGATTGTGTGTCCTTACTTCGGTTGTATACTGATACATCTGGTTCTGAATTCCACTGCCACCAAAATCAGAAAACTGATTTTCAGCTACCACTCCAGCTGTGTCAAATGGACCCGGTAGAAATGTAGGAGCATCTGAGTATTCCAAATTGTCAAACATCCCATTCGCTGCAGATATCAAGTGCTCAGTTGCTGTAGAATTTGCACTCTGTTCTACATCATCCAGATCAAAGAAATCATTGATTTCAAGGAACTCCTCATCAGCATCCTGGCTGTTGCAGCTGATCAAACCTGACATAGAATGAGGCACACTTGTCCCTTCAGAAGAATTTGTTTCCCCGCTAAACGGCACACCGGTTAGATTGGAATGTGGAATGTGACTTCTCGAATCAGTTTGTGGATCAAATGTACTTTCTTGAATTATACAAGAAATATTAACAACCGGAGCACCATGAGGCTCATGGAAATCCCCAATGCCGACCTACACAGGTCAATAAGATATCTTATGAATAGAAATATTGAGTAAAAAGCTTCATGCATCAATATACTACTAGATGTAGGTGTCTCATGCAAGATCAGAAACATATTCTGACATATGCACAAGAAACCAGAAATTCTTGTCGGTCTTTTAAAGTTCTAAACCAAAGCGATTGTATGAGCACAATATTATAAGCAATTGACAATCACAACTCAACATGATTTCTAACCATCTAAAGGACAGACTGATGCAATACATACAGCAAGACAAACCTGATTGAAGTTATGAAATGGAATTGGTGCAGATAGATCTGATAGAGGTTCGACCGTGTCCTGGTCATTAGCTATTTGCTGCAGAAGCCGTTCAAGATCCCCAGGTGGAAGCTCTGTGTCAGTACATTCTGCTGTTAACACGGCACTACTGCTGGCGGTAGGATCTGCAGCACAAACTTCCTGCTCCCTGTGGACATCAAGCCAAACCTGATGATCGTCACACTGAAGCTGCAGTTGTGGAACTGCTGTTGAGAAATCCGAGAACAGTTCGGCATTTTGCTGATCATCAGACATTTGCATCAGAAGCTGCTCAATATCCCCAAGAGGCAGATCAGTGCAAGTATTATCTGCCACTTCCACAGCACAACAACTAACCGGAGCATCCAGAACCTCAGCCTTGTCACCCCCATCACTGGGCCATCCCTGACCTTGACCATGGGAAGTAGCAGGTGTCGAGAATTCTAACTGTGCTTCACCAAACTCATCCTGATCATTTCCTATTTGTGAGAGGAGCTCGTCAAGATCCTCAATCGGAAGTTCACGGTCAGAAATTGCACGCTCATCCACTGTAGCAGGGCAATTATTGGTGTTGGGAACAGAATTAGCGGCAGCATCCGCAGCCACCCCCTCCTCATCGTCATCCAACCAATCCTCCTCCCGAAAGGGCGCGCCGTACTGCTCGCCGTTCTTGGGCCCGGCCCCGCTCTTCTGGAACAGCTTATACAGCGCGTAGGACTCCCTCTCCTGCGCGGCCGGCGGGAGCGCGTCGGCGAGCAGGGTGTACTCGTGCATGACCCAGTCCGTGCGCTCCCCGCGCGGGGCCCGGCCGTGGTGGTACACGAGCGTCTTCTTGCTCCCCACCGCCCGGCCTCCGCCGCAGATGAAGCGGTCCTTCCCCGTCGCCTTCCAGTATCCGTCGCCCGTGGTGCGGCTGGCGCGCGAGCCGTTGGGGTACTTGCGGTCCATCCGGCTGAAGAAGAACCACTGCCTGTCCCCCGTCTGCAGCGCCGACCTCTCTGCAGCGCAGCACCGGTGAGGCGATGAGTCCAGGTCAAGAGACCACCGGGAGGGGCGATGCGATCGATTCGGGGCGAGGGCGCGTACCGGGGAGGTGGGAGGGGTGGGACTTGTAGACGTCGACGTCGGAAACGTAGGGGGAGGGGCGGCCAGAGACGATCCGGCGCTTGAGGAAGTAGAGGACGAGCTCCTCGTCGGTGGGGCTGAAGCGGAAGCCCGGCGGCCACCGGCGCGGCGGCGGGGTCTCCATCTCGCCGGGTGGTTTGGTGGCCTGCAGGCGGGCGTGTCGTCTTCGTCTGCCGGGTCAACCCGATCCTCCGGCTGCTAGTAGTAGAACTCTCAATCTCAGTGGGCCCCGCCATTCTATGCGGATTCCTGGTAACTTCGAGCTTTTTTTTCCGGGCCCAAGGCCCAAAAGGCCGAGCGGCAGTGACTACTACAGGAATGACAGAATAATCGAGCACCAGCCCACAACACTCAGATGGACTCACATGGACGAGCTTCCTCTTAAAAAAAAAGACGAGCTAGCAAAGTAGCAACTCGTCGGAAGTTCGGAACCGGAATGCGGAAATTTAAAACACACACACACAAGTGTTTAAATTTCCTACAAAATTTAAGCCTTTCAAAAACAAGACTAGAATCATTGCAAGGATCTCAGGGAAAAAACAACATAGAGATTCAGGAGTCACGGAGAACGCAGTATATGATCGACTATCAGTCTATCACGAGACATGCTGTAATTTTCACAGATGGGCCATAGGCTAAAACAATTATGCACCCATAGACACATGAAACAAAGGGGAGGTGATAGTTCATCTACAACAGTGGCTGACCTGTCGCTGCCTCGACACCCAGCAGCAGCACAAGCCTGCCTGCAGCCCTATACACAATAAGGCTGATGCCGTTGCATTCTTCATCGATTGATTACACAGCTGAAGAAAGGAAGAGATGCAATGGATACCAAGCTGACGCCTCACTCTAAATGCTACTAATGTTACAAGTACAAATGAGGACCATGCCATCATCTACTACACAACCAATATTGTACAAAATGACGACCCACACAAAATGGAGCTGCTGCGCTCCAAGTGGTCATGGAATGGGGTCCCTCTGTGCGCCAGGTGGTGCGGCGGGCATTGGGAAGAAATAATCGCCGAATCGAGGGGCCTCCACGTATGGACTCTGAACAGAAGACAGACAGTTATTCAGTATTTTTTTTTTTGACAGTGCAAAGCTTCACAAATGTTTGCTCATCATATAAACATTTTTATATCGAACAATCATATAAGCATATTTAATCAGATAAAACAAAATTGTATCCCCACCCCCAACACACACACACACACACAAGTGTTGTGTTTCTGTGTTAAGTGCAATGTACTGGTACAACCAATGAAGTGACAAATTGTGAGACTCCATTTTGTACTCTCTTTTCATTGAGTTAATGGGATGAAAAACTGTGTAAGATGGGCATCGATTGGAACTGATGTTGTGCCATGGCAGGCTAGAGTTGGGCTTGACCACACCAAGTAGCAGATCCAATATGAGACGTCCAAAGTTCTTTTGCAATGCTCACAGGACCAGTCATTAGAACTGGTACTGGAGGAAACAAAAATAAAGGGCGCTTGTACAAAATTGCATGTGGAAATTGGTAAGACTCAATGAGGTTGGACGCCAGTTAATCACCACAAAGTGTGGTGGATAGCAGCTTTCTTTCGTGGTGTTCAGGATGCCGTGCTTTGTAATTCACACATCGCTTTCTTAACGAAGCAAATGCCAAATTAGAGACCTTAAATGGAAAGACACGTCACACATCAGGTGGTAAAAGAAAACAGAGAAAAAGCTTACAAACTTCTCTAAACCCAGTAGCCAACAGAGCCCTTAATCATGGGTTAGGGACTAGCATTGAACAAAGTTGGTGACGGCCTAATAATAAGAAGCAAGAGGGGAACAAAAGTAATGTGCCAGTTTGTATCTTGGTCCAACATTATTAATCAGCAGCGGCCTATTCAAGGGACCAGTGGAAGTTGAAGGTGAATATGAGGTGTACCGTGTACGCTAGGACGAGGAACTAGTTAAAAGGTCATACGGATGCCTCTTTTTATGCCTATGCTTGTCTGAGTATGCTATATCATATCATTTACAGTACTACCTCAGGTCAGTAAATCTTGATGTTTCAGACAACTAAAATCAGCAGCAAACAAGTTATTTGCCTTGTGTGAAATGTTAGCTTTTCTTAACTGGAGGTAGTGCTTTCTAACACCTGAAACATCATATATGTTGAATCTACCACATACTAAGCTTTTAAACAAAAGCAAACATGACCAATGATTGATGCTTCTTCAGATAACGCCATTTACCCCGCTCTCCAGTACCATTATACTATCTCCCCCCATACATGTAGCAAGTAATATTGTCCGCGTCACCAGAAAATCTGGCTAGCTTTTAAATGCTTGTAAGTAAGCCAGGTATTGGACTGCAGTTCAATGACACTCGAGTCTTGATACCAATGAAAAATTGCCTTTTCGATTTTATTCAAGTTGCACTGGATAACTTAATAGAAAACTAAAAACAGTAGAATCTAGGTTTAGTTGACGTTAATCAGGGATTTATAAGACTTGTAACTTCCACAAATGCGAGCAACAAAAACAATCATAGGCTAAGGGCCATAGCAAATAAGCACCTGGGCAAAAGGTGGATTTGCATCGAACATTTGATCCCTAGGAGATTTTGGTGATGAATCCGGAGAACTACCATCATTGTCATCTAAGTTATTTATCGTATTCTTCATTGCTGCTGGCTCTCCCTCAGTAGAAAGCTTAACACGCTGCAGAATAAAAGCCCAACTTAGTCCAAGGAATAGCACTGCATAACTTACACATAGAAAAATATATGAAGAATTGTACCTGGAATATTTTGCCTAAAGTTTTCAATCCTTTAGCTCGAGCTCGCAGCTCCTCTTTCCTGACGTTGCTGTCTTGCAGCACCTGATATAGGTCAAACATTTAAAACCAGTGTCACAACTTATGACCATGAAATTTGAGATGGATATGAAAACATCTGTACAAAAACTTGGAAAGGTAGATGAGGCATGAAAACAGACCATTTGACACACATGTGATACGGTTGCCTCTATATCAGCAACATTAAGCTTCCACAAGGAATCTACCATAACACTTTTGTGAGTCTGCATGTAAGCCTCCAGTTGCTCTTCGGTGTAATGGCACTCAGCACTGAGATGCTTCTTCAAGTCTTCTTGTAGCTGCATAAGAGCTATTGCACCTGCAGATACATGAAAAACCGAATCTCATGAGAAATTACGAATCCATGCTAGCACCAATATAATACATAACTTATTCATCTCAAGTGGGAAATTGTTGAAAAAAAAAATTACCTGTCGCAGCTGTTACTTGGGATTTAATAAAATGTCCTTTGTTTCTGAACCATTCAGCTATAAACGGAACACCCAGATATAAAGCTTTCTTTCCCAGCTCCTTCGCAGCTTGTCTTGAATACACGTAACCAATAGTACCCAGCATATCAACACCATATGCTGTAAATAGCCAAAAGGGACCAGAGAAGAACCCTGAGTTAATACTTAGTTGCACTCATACTATGATCTTAAAAACAAAAAGAAGTGCTACTGAATATTGTTTTGTTACTTAAGTCATATAGGGATACACAGAGAGAGAAGGGTGAAAAATAAAAGAATCTGAGCTACCAGGTTGGGCTAAAAGCAGAAAAGGCGTCCAAGGTTGTTGATTTGTGGCATGGACATACAGCTTAGAAAGTGATAAAAGGGTTATCGTGAATATTTCAGAGAGGTGAATGACGGGTAGATATTATTAACACATACCTGCATTAGAGAGTCTAGTCACCTCAGCTTCAGCACGCTGGATAAATTCATCTTTGCTTCCTTGAACATAAAGATGCAATCTGTTTTTGAGTGCATCTGCGAGCTTTTCCTCCCTTTCCTTCTGTACAACCTACAGTCATAATTAAATCTTAAATAAGTATTACAGCATAAACTATAAAAAAAAACATGAAACACCGAACACCAAATTTATAAAGTGAAGTTTAGAAGCACTAAAATGTTTTTGGTTGAATATTTAAAGCACTAGTAAAGAACGGAGATTCAGGTAGCATTTCCATATAGCTACAATAAATCACATCAAGTATGATTAGTCAATGATGATGATTGCCAAATCCATCAGCCCCTAGTTTTTCCCATTTGATATAAAAAAAAAGGTTAAATGGATCGCCATTGTAAGTTGCAAGTACTGCATAGGTCCAAAAGCATAACTAATAATTTGGTACGGAGGGAGTGAGAAGCTAAAAAGAAATTCATGGTTTTATAGAAATAAACAACTATGAATTTCTAATAATGAACGAACATGTCAAACATAATTTAGTGCTCATAAACCATTCTGGTAAAGAGCCATACTCGCATTTGCTCTTGCAGCTTCCTTTCATCGATTTGTTCCCCGTCACCAAAAACATCAAGTGAAGCCATGGACGCCATGGCCAGTTGACCAATATAATCCTCAAAAAGCTCGCTACCAAACAGCATTGCAAAAATTGCTGCAGGATCAATTATGGCTTCCCTATAGGATGTTAACAATATACGTTAGACTGTATCATCAAAATACGTTAGAATGTCATTCTCGGGGCTACAGCTGGGAAAAAGAAGAAAACAATTCTTTCTTCTTCTCCTAGACCACTCCAGTTCTTTAAATATGATTTCAACAGGTGGGAAGTATTTTCAATACGTACGTTGAAATACCAGATTTTCCATATGAGTCATAGGCTTCACGCTGTGTGGGGTCACTGAGTACTTGGTACGCCTCTCCCAATTCCTGCAGTTGCAATGCAAAATGTAATTCCTCTTTTGTTTAGAACAATTTGTGTAATGATAGCAAATAGTATCTCGAAGTAACAAGATACTCAGGGGAGGAGGCTACTTCATAACCGCATCAATGCTCAACATATTTCAAAAGTAACTTGATAATGTGCTAAATGCTCTTGCGTGATGGCCAGTTCAATATAGTACTGTTTCTACCATGAACAAAATGAAATGTTGCAGGCTACTCTACATGCCATAAGGGTACCACCGTTGGTTCACCCATTTAAAGGCTCGCCGGATCCTGAAACATGAAAAATGCTAGTACATTTTGCAAACGATAGGAGCAGGCAACCAGATGGGGAAGCATGATCGCCATATTCCAACATCTAACAAGACTGACATATTGTTCTAGACAACTTCCAGCTCAGCCGCAGCAGCGGCGTGGTAGTTACAGAATGAGTAGCAGGATCACGGCGCTGCGGCAGAGAGCTGAGCGAGTCAGTGGAGCAGTAGGAGGACAG
The DNA here is from genome assembly GCA_037127165.1 of Alloteropsis angusta. Classification (NCBI taxonomy): domain Eukaryota; kingdom Viridiplantae; phylum Streptophyta; class Magnoliopsida; order Poales; family Poaceae; genus Alloteropsis; species Alloteropsis angusta. The sequence goes on along the minus strand of JAZFNS010020000.1, from coordinate 45,878,832 downwards.
AGCCGGGCGAGCACTTGCCTGGAACCTCTCCGCCGCGAGCGGATCATTGGGGTTCTTGTCCGGATGGACCTGCCTCGCCTGAAAACACCAAGCAGCAACCACCGAAATGAGGCCAAATCACCCCTCGATCAACGGCAAAAAATAAAAATCTCGAGCGGGGGAAGAGCGCGCGGCACCTTGACGTAGTACGCCTTCTTGATCTCCGCCTCGGTGGCCGCCGGGGTCACTCCCAGCACGTCGTAGTACCCCGTCTCCCTTACCATCGAACCAACCTAGTCCTCTCCTCCGCTGCGCTCTCCCTCCTCCCGCCGCCTCGGCTCGACCGGAGACGCCGAGATCTCCGCCAGCCGCCGCTCGCCTTCCTTCCCTCTCCTCCCGTTCCTCCTCCCCACGCGGGTGGTGGTGCGAGACAGCGAGAGGGGTGGGCGAGGCGAGGTGGCCGGCGCTGCAATGCTCTGGCGGGCTGCTGCGGGAATCCGACCATAAAGCGCGTCGAATAATTCGCGTGCTTTTCCCCTCCCCTCCACCGTATTATAATGCGGGGATGAGTCATATTGACATGGAATTCTCGTCCCGCGCTGGTCAAAATCGGCTTCCCCTCCCTCGGTAAACCCCCCCAAGACGAGCTTGTTTAGCGTAATCCGCTCCCTAATCCCGCGGGTTGGCGAGTGATTATCGCGCTGATGATGTGGCGTGGTGGAGCTGACGGACCACATGGCCGCGGTGGCCGTGGGGGAGGAGGGCCCGTCGCTGACCCCCGCCCACGCCCACCGGAGGAGATGAAGCAACGAAGGCCCACCAGGCAGAGACTGGCTTTGGGACTTGGAGTCTGCGGGGGCCACATACAGCCCTGATAATTGCTGGGCCGGACAAGGCCCACTCGCTATTCACCCGCTCAGAGATTTTTACTTTTTTTTGGTCCCCTTTTGGGAAGTACTGAAATCGAAACTTTTCTTGGCAAGCATCCAGTGATTGTTCGGGTCTCTACTCTCAATCCGAATTTGACAGAAATTCTGCATGGATTGAATTTTACAAGAATACTCGTATAAAACACCGTTATCTTCAGAAGCAACAATGTTCCTGCATGTAGCTTTCCTCCGAAAATGGTTCTCGCCACATGAGGGAGAGGACCTGCCGGCCATTTGGAAGGCTATTTTTCCAGTCCAGGGGACGCGTCAGGATCCGTTTGGCCTTTTGATCGGCTGCCACGCACGCATGGATCGAGCCATCGAGCCTCCCCTGTGAGTGGATGACTGGATCTCTTGTCCGAAAGAGAAAAAGGGCGGGGAGGCCCCGGGATGGGCGGTGGAGGCGCGGCTTAATTGCGGGTAGCACGGACGTGGAAAGCCATTAGTCCGACGCCCCTACAGCTCCGAAAGCCGCCTAATCACACACACAATCTGACCCGCGCAAAAACATCGATCGCATGGGCAACGTGCTCTGAAAGCGCCGTCACTCGGCTGCTTCTTCTACTACTGCAAGCCTTTATAGAGAGTGTCTACAACTGGTGTGGATGTAGGCCGAGGCAGCAATGGCTACACGGCTACACCTTCCTTTCCCAGGACTTGGGGGTAGGAGGAACATTCTGGAGGCTGCCGAAATGGGCCGGGCGGATGGTCGACAGCGACCCTTCATCGCTAAGGCAAGGCAGCTCATCCTTCATCAGCGTGCTTTGTGGGCACCTCTTTTTTAGTATCATATATTTTCCAACTGATTTCTAGAATTTTGGATTGGACGATGCAGAATGCCTAGTCGCTGACCGAGCAAGCAACAGGAGTACAGGACTGTAGCTTGTAGCTTGATAGTTCCAACAGTGACGCCTGCAGCGACTTCANTTTTCTCGAACCGGTAGTTCGAACCGGTCCGGACCGGTTCCGGCTTACCGGACCGGTTTGGTCGGTAACCGGTTTAAACCGGACAAAATTCGATTCGAATTTGGCGAATTTGAAACGGGGTAGTTCATTCGGTTTTGAACGGCTGACCGGTCGGTCTGACCGGCTAGCCGACCGGTTCAACCGGTTAGCCGGACCGGTTTGTAACCTAACCGCCCGGGCGGCTAANGTGATTGGATTTTATTGATATTTTATGGCTTTTATTCGTTCTTATTCATGAGTGTAGTTTATATTATTTTATGCTTGTATTGTACTCCTCACATAAGATAGATCGAGTTAACCTAACCCTAGGTGACCACCACGAAATCATCTTGCAGAAGGATGACAACTCGCCGAGTTCAGCGCATGCTTGAGAACTGTGCCGCAAGAGAGGCAGCCAACCAAGGACAGGCCAACAGGGCCCCAACCAGGAACCA
>JAZFNS010020000.1:45635587-45647097 GCA_037127165.1 Alloteropsis angusta | reverse complement strand
GAGAGAGAGAGAGAGAGTCAGCTAGCGAACAGGACACGTGCGGGTGGGCCCGGCGCCAGATACGGCCACGTAGGCAGGGCCCACACGCCCCCCCTTGACCCGGGGTGCAGGGATCGGCAGTCGGGCAGGGGGCGCCGGGCCTGGGTTCCCTGCAATCCCAACCAACGCGTAGAAAACAATTGAAGCGGCGAGCTGTTGAGAGCGCTTCACAGTCATCTACAGGCTTAGGTAGGATTGTTCCCTTGCTTTGTTGTTCATTTTTTGTAGCTTGTGCTGTGCTTTCCTTTGGTCTTTCTTAATCATCGGCACAGAGAAAGGCTGATTGCATTCCGCTGTGTGTGTGTGTGGCATAATTTGAAATTGGCGGAGGGATTCAGAGAAAGAGCTGTGCTTGTTTGTAATGAGCGTTTTCTTTTATTTTGGTTGTTAGGTTAACTGAAATTTTTCCTGGGAGAAGCATTTCACACAAATTTATTTTAAGTTTTAGTTAAATAAATGATCAGGGAAGCAGCATGCACCGCAAGTTGAGCAAACTGAAGTATAAGAAACAGAGGATTGGTGCCGAACTGTCATGCAAGACACTGCCTTGCATTGCTGCAGTCCGTGCCACTCCAGGTCTTGTGAATATCAAGACAGTGACAGTAGGATGCAATCTTGTCAAACTGGGGTATAGGAGGACAGCAATTCGTCAGGCTGGCCCAAACCACACGTTCAAACCTTGACGATTCATCCTTGCTCATCACTCCATCACATGCCACACAGCTACAGCACCCCCAATCAAAATATTCCCTAAAGAACAGTTCTTCTTTAATATCCATGCCTAAATCTAGGGTTCTTGTTCTTGTTGACCACCCAAATTGCCCTCTGATCAGTTTTGTCATGCTTGTGCCCTTCCATATTCTTTGTGCCTATTTGTCTGGGGTAGAGACACTGATAGTTGAGTAGAGCTGAATACCTGTACATTGACTAGCTCTTGACTAAATCTGCACTGAAAGATACTGGTTTTTGGTTGTGTCTGAAGTTTCTGAGTTTCTTGTGGCGAGAACCGATAGCTCAAACGATCCGACCATGAAATGCTGAAGTGACCTCGTTCACTTAATGTGAAATTATGCTTGGTTCTCATGCATATTATGGAAACAAAATGCACTGATTTGAGAGTTGTTGGTACATGGTAGTGCCGGCCTATGCACAATCATTGATATACTGTTTGCATGCGGTGTAGCATCTGAAAAGGGCCACCTGAAAAGTATGTTGAGGAATTGATAGTTCGAATTGGAAAAGGCTGGTGCGGTGACTCCAGGGGCCATTGTGGTTGCTGATGCTGCTGAAGTGCGATTGATAAGAAATATCAAAAGTTTTCTTGTGGGTCAAAATCTCCCTTGAATTTGTCTTGTTGGGTTTGCTCAATTCCATAAGTCTAGGGCTGGTTTCTTGTGGGTTCAGTTTTTTCTTTTGTTGTCTTTTGCCATGTCCTGAGCTGTGACCTCACTGTCATCTGAGATCTCGCAACATGTAGCAAATATCATCGCCTCGCAGCGCAGGACCAAAATGGATACCGGCCTGCCTGAACCATGAGACAAGTCAGAAAACACTATCTGTTTTTCCGTAAGGACGAACTACGTAAGCTTCCCGCACAGTGGTGCTTTAGTAATTTGTTCATAAATGATGCACTGTTTGATTCTAGGAACAACCAGGGCCCAACTTTGCAAAATGCAAATGCTCAACAAGTACTAACTTTGGGTGTACCCGGTATTCATTTTTCTACTTAAGATTCATTGTGTAGAAAATCATCAACACAAATTGCCGGATTCTTCAGTAGCCGTACGCCCCCTTTTGTTGATTTTTGTATTATTCCTTTTTGAGAAATCCCGAATTTTAACAGGAGAAATTTCAATCTGATCCCTGTAACGGTCGCATAGTCATGGGCCACGGCGACACGGCCGCACCCGAACCTGGTCCAGCCGGACCGATTCGCACCGCACCGCACCGCACCGCGCATAGGCCCGAGCGGGCGAGCGGCGGCGGCTCTTCCGGTTCGGGCTGCCCGCCGGACTCGGCGGGGTTTACGAGGCGCAGCGGTGAGCGAACCTCTGTCCAGTCTGAAGGAGAGGGGGCGGTACCCGGCGGAGGCCACGGCACGGCAACGCGCCCTGGTAGGCTGCAACGGCGGGAGGTGCGGTCCTCTCTGCTACTGTCTGTGGTGGTCAGATAAGATTGGAAAGTTTTGAGGGATTTACTTTGATTAGAAAGGGGGTAGCACTTATTGACTTTGATAGGGCTTATAAGCTGCTCTGCATCATGTGAATGCTCGTAGGTCAGTGAGGGAAGGATCTGTGTAGCAGCATTGCTCTTAAGATTTGTGGTGCACAGGTTAATTAATGACGCCCTAGTTGCCCAACTGTTATTGGTCAATAAATTGTGAAGAAATGTTAGTCTGGCTGTGAAATTATTTTGAATGTCATCCTGTCGCCGCTCTGCCATGCCATCACTAACAAATTGTCGTTAGCGAAACTCCGCATCTGGCAAACCAACCATTTGACATTAGTAAGATCTACTTCAATGAATCGGCCATTACTTGTGAAACACTTCACCCGCACAAAGTACACGGAAGCTTTGTACCCCCATCAAGCTTTCTGCAGCCAAAAGTTACAATTCTCTGCATGTATGGACATCTGCCTTTGAAATCGCATACCTAAAAGGGGACCAGGATGTTACATTTTAGTTGACTGCTTTGAATGATAGGAATGTCTGTAAAACTGGTTCAAAGTAGTCATGGCAAAAACCTATAGGATAGGAACAATTGATGAATATATTTTCTCATGGCTGTGTATAGGTTCTGAAAAGGAATTTGATGCCAGTTGCAATAAGCACGTTCAATTTCAGAATTTTTTTGAAATAAATTAGGATTTGCCAAGCCGTTTGAAACTTTACTATAGTGCTCTTCATTTTTCCTGATTGTGGGAAGTTAATGGTGGTTGAGTGCAAGAAAAGAAAAATAACTAACACTGTAAAGATGAAGGGATTTAGAAACAGAGCAAGTGTCCCTAACGATGAAAACAGGCTCATGACCTGTGAAAGGTAGATTCTACCTCCCTCATCTAATATATAGTTTCCTGCAAGACTGCTAACAGGCTGCAAACTTCAAAGATCATGTTCACATTGCCGTATTCCATCTTAATCAGCCACCCTTATAGAGTTACATGGGGAACACGGATATTGAGCTATATTATAGCTGGAAGCTTCATGTTTATTCCTTTTTACTTAATCCAATGCCATGCTGTCTCGAAGAATGAAATTCTCTTGCAGATATCAAATGATCATAAGCATTATTCTTGTGGTTAGTGCTGTGGTGTGTCTCTGGTTCAGGTTGCTTTCATGTTTTGTGCGACAGTTTTGGGGTGTAATCGGTGTTTCTGTTCTTAGTGTCTAAACATGGGGATGTTGTAACATTTAAACTTTAATCCTTATTTAATGAAGAGCCGGCTCTCCTGCCATCTGTTCCAAAAGAAAAAAAAAGTTATCGACTCCTTAAATTTTGTGACAGGTATAGTAGTAGGTTGCAATGTTTTTTATTATCATATATCACTGGAACGTTGCACTACCCAATCTCTTTCACAATGCTTCTAGTTCCAGTGTGTTTTCCTTTTAAAAAATATTTAGATTGCAGTAACAATATTTAGTACAGTGAATAGCAGTCTTTCATATTGCCAATGTTGTAGTATGTTGAGCTGTTCCAGTAACTCAAATAGTTATATTTTAGGCAAAAGAAGAACAAAAAAGGTGCTCATGTGATTCACCATGATAGAAATTTGAACTTAATTTTGTCTACCTACTCAGCATAGGACTATGCTCTGACATTTTGGACATTGACTACAAATTTCTTGTGTGATAGCATTCTTTTATGTAGCTCAATGAATTCAGCAGTCATGACCCGAACCTTTTGGACATCTGCTTGAAGTATCTGTAGTAAACAGAAAGCAGCAGCTGCGTATCGACATATTTTAAGAAGAAAAAAGGGTTTAGCACAGAAGTCAACACCCTTTACTAGCACAGAAGTCACTAGACCAATTAGAGAAATGACATTTTTGAGACAAAGTGTTATGGAATTTAATCTGAGTTGGCTGGAGTGACAGAAGGATATTGCACTTGCTGGACCAGCTGAAACCTTGTTACAGTAGATGGAAAATTTTGGAATTTTGTATTTGAGTTGCTTCAGCATATAAAAAGCTGTACTTATGATTTTTGCAAGTAGGAAAACCTTTGGTATAACACTGTAGAAAAAAAGAGAAATGTTCAGTTAGGTGGCTAATAATCTGAAGTTATCACATACTAACTACTTAGTTCTAACATCTATTGCTTGCCATAAACACCGGTGACAGTTGTCAATTCTTTTTTAAAGCTTGCATTTGGTGGCCTAGTAATTGATCTGCCAACTAAATGGCTATTCTATGTTTAGCTTGTTGACCACTACTTGATGGCGGTAGTATGGCTTGCCTAGAAAGTGAGGTNGCAACGTACTACAGCCTCAAATTTCTAATCAGGTAATATATCAAAATTTTCCTTCTGNTTTTTTTTCTTTTTGGTCTCATGCACTATTTATTTATGCTGATGTCAACTTAGGCTTCCTAACAATTTAATGCTCATGTTAGTCGAACTAAGTGCGAAAAAAATTGGCTTACAGTGAGTTGGTAAACTTAAGATGAATACGGGCCTTGTTCTTTAGCAGAATTTATTCATCTCTCTGAAGGAAAGCCTGATGTTACTTAAAACTCCAACAAAAAGAATGCTTTGCTAGTTCCTGACAAGAGAATGGTTACAATGCGATAACTCACCAACCATCTTGGATACAGGTACACTAGTATGCTACCGTTGCTGGACATATTCTGGAGTGATCATATAATATTTAAACTGTTCCATTTCATGCCTTGAAATTTTGGCTCAGAAAGATGAAATATCGTGAAAATTTTCCTTGGAAGGATGAAATATCCTTGAAATTTTTGTCTGTAGTAGCAGCTTGTATTTAGTGACTGTCATGGCACCTGTTCTTAACTTTTCTGGTTTTTCTTACAGAGAAAAAAAACACGTGTTAGTTAAAACATATTTTTTAAAGGAAAAATTGGTAAACTGAAAACCAAGGGATTAAATGTGGGATACTCAGGTGTATGCTAATGAGAAGAAAAACATCACATAAGCCTGATACCATGGACAGTGATTCTGGAAGTTTCTTCGTACATGTTTTCAGTTCCGTGTATTACACATTTCATATTGTTGTCACTTCAAAATTGTAAGTGACTCTGTTTCTGTATCATACCCAAGAATGGAGCAAAATTTTACATATGTAACTATACATGTGTTGATCCCAAAAAAGAAATACCTTCTTCATCATCTGGACGCAAACTTCTGAAACATATCCCCATCAATCTGAATGCGCATCAATTGAAATTTGAAAACACGGTTTATTTTGTCAGCATTTGAAAGTAAATTTCGTAAGTGTGCTGATAGACACAAAATGAAGGCATCCGAACATTTCCTCAAGATAACCATGCGCACAGCAAAATCTAAATAACTTATCTATTCTTGCAATCAACAAGTATTTTTGGTAGGTCTTGTCTTTTGTATGCTCCCTGATTTGCAGCAGTAATGTGTGGATAAGTTCCAATCTTTAGTGTAAGGTCTTTCTGTGATGAATAAAGAAGTTTACTTGCGAAGCACTTCATAATATGAAATTGCGCAGTGTCACGTTTGTGTTCACGTCGTTATTAAACTGGGTGCTAAAGACATCGTTGGAGTAAACCGCAAAGTTGGAACGGGCCGTAGTTGTGCTCTTTGAAGTTGAATAGATCAATCCTACGTCATTGATATGTGTAAGAGATTGACCCGTAACTACTCTTGGTGACTGATTGATGGAAACACGTCAGTTTGGGTTACTGATAAACTTGTAATGTCATTCAACGTCAGCGTCCAAACAACGACCAAATCAATGAATCTATTCACATCAAAAGTTTTTTGTAAGAAACTTGGGCACGCAATCACTTGTTGCCGACATCCTTACTCCGTGGCCAAGATTTGTTAGCCAAGCATTCTTATATTCATGGCAGAACTAACTGGCCTATAAAATTTCATAGCTCCATTGGTCATCCACTTGGAAAACTGAAATGTGAGTAGCTAGAAGCTAGATTTCTTCAACTGTAGATGAATTCATTCCACAGGAGCACCTTCCATGATTAAGAAAGATACCAAGTTTGTTTTCTCCTTTTCACTACAGAGGAATGCATTTTTTTATGTACTAATATTATGACAAATTTCTGCTGCACTTTGCTTTTGTTAAGAATCTGCAGTTGCTACGAAAGCAATAATTCACAGCTGACAAAGGCGCTAGTTACTGTGAATGTTAATACCAGAACAAGTGAAATATGTGCTGATAACTTGTTGGTATAACGCAACTCAACAGTTGGGGAACATAAGCCCGTCGTTCTTCTTGTTGGTCAACGGCACACTAATTGTCGGGTATTTATTGGAGCACTCTGGAAGCATGGAAGTTAGGCCAGTAGAAGATGGAAGAAAAAGACTATACTACTTAGAACTTATAATTTTCATTTTCCTTATTTTGAATTGTACATATAAACTGAAAGATGTTACAAATGCCTTTATAAATATCCAAATATTTTTACCTACCTAGGATCTGAGTTTTTTTGGGTGGGGGGAGGGCTTAGTTCTTGTCTGCTTTGTTCAAAGGTTATCTCATCCCATCGCAAATATTGATGTATAACTGTGCATGCACGCTTTATGCAGTTTCTTCAGAATGTGTTTGTGATTATAGCCTGTTGCTGTAATCAGTTGGACTTGATGGAATTTCTCAGCTGTATAGTTATGTAAAATAATATATCTTAATTAAAACAACCTTTGCTTCATAAGAAAAGAATCCTCTGGTATTTCTTGATTGTTGTCAAAAAATATTGTTCTGGCTTAGTAGGCAAGTTTATGGCTTTTGTTGAAGAATTACACTGAATGTATTTTCCGATGACTGAATCCATATTTCCTTGATTTCTTCTGACAGGGATCATTTGAGTGTGGAGGTGTTCCCGGACAGATTACAATGCATCAGTGATGGGATGAAGACAGCTCTGTGCTCGTTTACAGTTTCCTCGAAGCTAATGCTGCCATGCTGGTAGGAGTTTCTAGTTTACTGACAGACAGATCTTTTCTTAGTTGTTGATCCCAGCAAGAGACGGTTGTCCTTGCCCGTTCTTTTGCTTTTAGGTGTTTGTAGGTAAGAAAAACATGGTAAGAAAAACATGCACTGCATCAGGTATCATTGACACTTGTTAGGGACAGCAGGGCCAATGTCGTTGCCATTTGTTAGAGAACAATGTCAATACGAACAAGTAAGCATATAATTGTTTTGTTCGATAATTCCTGATTCTTATTCTTCCTGTTGGATAAAGTTTAACCTGCATCGGTGCTTCTGTCTTCTGGGCAGGAAAATCATGGCGCTGCAGCACCAATCATGACAAGATCGCTTTCGAGTGGCTGACTGAGCGTGCAGTGAGACATGACCTCACTCAAGCCTCCAGTAACAGAGATTAGCTCTATTTTTGTGATGCTGGTGCCAACCTGAAGCCTATTGCAGTGGTTGCTTTCCTTCTATACTCTGAACTGTTCCTTCTATGCTCTGAACTGAAAATAACTGTACGAGCAAAGGAATTCTAGCGTATTTTTGAGATCCTGATTATGCATGTATACATGTTATTATTGATGAAGCTAATGTGAGTTTCACATATTATTTATGTCAATGCAAAAGGAATCGTACATTGGAAAAAGGGCAGAAAATGCAAATTTTAAGTGTAAATGGGCCCAAAACGTATAAACTCTGAATGATTTCCTCTTCTGCCCAAAAATAATTGATGACTCCAATGCTCCTGAAGGCGATGCTGAAGAACCTAAAGATGAGGTGGCCTTTATAACTCGTTTGTTTCAGCTGAATCTTCTGTTTTAGTGTTTGTGTTGGTGCTGCAAGAGACAACTTGTTTGTTGTGTTTCTGACAAGTCTACCCGTACTTGCAAACTGCTAGATATGTAATGTTTCGTCCATTTTCTTCTTAAAATAATGGCAGTACGGATATTTTCGTCCAAAATACAACGCTGATGTGTGCACCAACATCCTGCATTTGCCAATAAGCTCCGCCTCTAGAATGGAATACGTGTGACCAAGATGTGCCTTTATGGAGTTTTGTGATCACATTCTGGATTCTTAAAAAAAAATGAAAAAATGAACTAAAAACTACACAATGCTAGGTTTTTCCAGCTTCTTTAAAATAGGTTCACCAGGAGAGAAGTCCTACCAAACGGAAATAGGTTCAGCAGGAGAGAAGTCCTATCAAACGGGCCCTAAGGTAAAGGTACCTAGTAAGCACTAACAGTTTGTGCAGAGTGCAGACTGCATAGCAAATATCGTGATCCAACCAGACTGATGCTTCACCTGATCAGATCGAAAAGTTAATTAATCACCTTATGTCTTTTGTTTACGCTTCGCACCTGTGTATTAAGGGGTATTTGTTTCCCATCCAAATTATATAATCTAACTTTTACACCAAGAACATTATGGCAAAAGGATATCATGGACAACAAAATATTCTCAAATAAACTGCATATGGATAGCTTATTGGTGGTCCATTGCGAGTTTTTACCATCATACCCTTACTATATAAGCTACTTTGTAATGGAGTAAACAAACAAAGCACGCAGATGCTTTCTTTTCCCAACAAACAACCTAACGAAACCCCTTCACCAGCAAATTCCTGTTTCCCAACAAACAACCAAACCAAACACCTTCACCAGCAATCACAGCATAAAAGCTTATACGCCTCAAACCAAACACCTGCACCAGCAATCACAGCATAAAAGCTTACACGCCTCAGATAACTGGAAAAACACATTAGTGGCATAGAAACAAACCTGGCTAACAAAAAAAACTGACGGGCAATAAATAACTTCAGAGTATACTGGAAACATATGAGAAGGTCTCAAACAATAATATTATTACATAAATTATTGGGAGCGCTATGAAGTGCACCTTCCTGCTGCTTAGTTTCCATCGGGCAACATGAACCACTGCCTAGTGACAAGAGGAATGGGAAAAAGGACCATTTACAAGCCACATGAAACTCAGTTGCTGGAGAGTAGAAACTACACACAGTTCTCTTCACATCTCCTAAACAGAAAATTTCACTTCGCCTTATGGTAATGACGTGCTTATAGCCTTCATCAACCAGCATCAATTTAATCTCGTTGAGTTCAAAATATCTTCACGAGTAGGGTACGATAAATCAGGGTGCAACCAGTACTTGGGGTGCAAAAGATTTACATCAACAGCATCATCTGCTTCTACACACATGTCTTCCTCTGCCCCTTCCACCTCTCCTACAATAACATTCTTTACCTTGTCCTCAACAACTGCATGACAAGGTACAGCATGTAAAACCAGACATTTTTCTGATAGATAGGACATTTACTACAGTGAGAAAGTCCATACCGCCATGGTAGTAAATGTAACTAAGAGCATTAAGCTCTTTGATTCCTTTGCTTCTCATCGATGTTATTTCGTTCGGTGAAATGAGAAAGACCGTAAAAACATCATGATGAGAATAGCAACACTCAGGAACTGTCAAATCAAACACAAATATTATTGGTCGACACCCTTTGGGACCTGCATGAGGAATCACATCACAACTTACAATAGTTATAACCAAGGTATCAAATACAACAACTGTCTAGTTTGGCTAGTGCCTAAGGCTAAAATAGCAAAGCTTTTGCCTAACTTGTGTGATTGGAGTTTAAAGAAAGTAGCATTTCAATTTTGTAAGAAATAACATGTTGGAGGCGGAAACATTTATGGAACTTTATTAATGAAAGAAGCACCTATCAGGTTGGCTGGAGATAAACTGAGGTGGATCAGGTTAGATAAATTTCCAAATGACAAATTAGTATTCTACTATGACCATCCTCATTTGCAATGCCATGTTTATATTTGGTTTTGGTGAATTGCAGTTTCAGTGCATATTGCAATGATCTAGGTATGCAGGGACAAGGAAAAACACTGATACTATTGAAATTATAGTGAAAATAATTAAGATCATAATCATTTAGAATATGGGGACACAGTCTGATAAAAGTAGTTACCGATAAAACGATCACCAGGCACCGTCCAAGGAACAGTGAACTCCCCAACCTTGAGATTGCTGACACTACCCGTGCTAATGTTGAAAATACGAGCTATCTTCTGTTGAAAACCACTCGGCTTGCGTTCAAAGTGGTGAATGGCTGCATGTATATGGGTAGGCTTTAAGGTTTTTGCTATTTGGAGCAACACATCTATCTTTGCTTCTTCCTCAGCCACAACATAGAATCTTGATTCTATATCTTCATTGTAGGGCTTCATCTCTGTATACATAAACATGTATCAAATACTAAAACAGAATTTTGTTAAAATTTCTGAGGGGAAAAAAACATCAACAAGAACATACCAAATTTTGTTAAAATTTCTTTGGCTTTTGTGCTTGGAGAAAACTTGAAAATCGGAAACCCGCTCAACTGATAAGAAAACTTCTTCAAGACAGTTTGAACATATAGTGGACTGGAGTCAGTAGACTTGCGGGATGCAAGTTCATCAGGGAGAAACATCAACTCCCGAGGCTTCCACTGGGCACTAAGCCTGTCAAAGCTTTCGTGCATTCCTCTCAGCAACATATATAGGCCAAAATTCTCATCAGTTTTCTTGACGGTCAGTGAGCCACTCAGCAAGCCATATGTATGCCAGCTATCAGTGATAAGCAACATGTTTTGAATCTCTGCCAATTCCTCTGCCTTCCAAAGAAGGATCAATGCAGCACATGCTTCAGCTACCTGTGCAGATTTGCAGAGAAAGCCTCTAATGATCTCGGACGCAATGACCTTATCATCTTTCCAGATCAAATAAGCAAGAGTTGCTTTTCCGTTTCTGTCAAATGATGCGTCGCACTCACCTCTATAAATATCTGCCGCATCAGGTGGCCCTTTGATCCCATAATCATAGTACAGCTTCTCTACGTTGCAGATTGTGGATTGCCAATTTTCAACAAGATACACTCTTTGCTCGATAAGCTGATCCCTAAGCTGCTGCCAATCACTTTCAGACATGGCTTTCTTAGCTAACATAACATCACGGCAGCCTATGTACTTTGGTATACACTTTAGAGTCTTGTGTGTTTGGGTATGTAAGAATTCGGTGGACTTATGTCTCAACTGGTTTGGTAACATAAGGCAGCTTGCAACAAAGTATGGCCTAACATCCCTGTTAAATTCATTCATTAGATTGGCAACATACAGCTCACTTAACTTTTTGGATGAGGCAGCTGTAACCCTTGCACTTAGGTCCTTGGCACAACCAAAATCGATGTCAAATAATCTGACACCCATCATTGGCCTGGTCTGACTAATTTCAAGTCGGGAAGTACTGTGGATATTCCTTGACA
>JAZFNS010020000.1:45119493-45136162 GCA_037127165.1 Alloteropsis angusta | reverse complement strand
AGCCTTTTGCCTTTTCAATCTCTAGCAAAATGCTGTACGGGCAAAACAACAAAAAGCACAAGATGTCACAATCTATGCCGATTACTTCCACACAAAATCATCTTAATCTAACTCCGATTTCGATTCGTGACACCCCAACGCAGTACGAAATCAAGAGAGTAACAGCAACCCCAGAGAGAAGGCTTGAATGAATTTTCACCAGNGAACGAAGATTGTACGGTGGACAAGGAGAGGAAGATCAGCTAGTACCTGCAATCGCCTTGCCCTCCATCGAGCTGTCAACTTCTCCCGCAGATCCGCGCAACGCAGCGCCTCCCCCATTCGCCTCGCTGGCGTCAATCTCCTCTCGCTGTTCTCCTCCCCCACCACCTAGGGGCCGCACGCGCAGAAACGGCCATCAGAATCAACGAACCAGAGAGAGAGANGAAAAAAAGGGAAACCGACGAATCTAAACAAAATCCAGCAGCAACGCAAAACCCCGGCACGTACCGAGCGGCGTCCTCGCGGCCGCATTGCGCTCCCCGGCGGCGCCGTCTTCCCGGCCGCCCACCCCCACGACGGCTTCCTCGACCTCCGCCACCGCCGCGGCCGCCGGTGCNCGCCGCCTTGCCGCAGTGCTTGCGGTGGGAGCGGCGCTGCTTGGCGCTGGGGTGCGGGTTGGGGTACTGGTACCCGCAGACGTGGCAGAGGTGGCCCCCGCTCAGCGCCGCCGGGTCCTTCCCGCCGCGCCGGCTCTCGTCGGCCTCCATGGCCAAGCCGCCCGCCCCGCCCCGCTCCGCTCCGCTCCGGCAATGGCACCCGCCGCGGCNGAGGCGATGATGGGACGGGCGCGGCGATAAAGGCGAAGCACCGCGCTGCTCCGTTTTGTACGGGGACAACGGCGGGGGGTTTGGGTTTGGGTTTGGGTTTGAGACTCGAGAGCCGCTGCTGCTGCGACTTGCGGCGTGGGGCGGAGGAGAGGGCTTTGGCTTTAACTAGCCACGTGGGTGGGAGGATGACGCGTGGGGCCGGGATCGGGTGGGGCCTGGGCGTCGGTGACGGTGGGACGCCCGAGTGTCGCCATCAATGCGGGCCATGTGCGCGGCGGAGGCCGGAGAGGGAGGGGGAGGGAAAGCGGAGGAATTTTTCGCTTCCGTTTTTTCTAGGGCGATGGCCGCGGTGATGCGGTTTGTTTTGTTGGAGGGGAGTGTGGCCCACCCGTAGGCGGCGGCCTGGCGCGAGATCTGGCCGTTGGGAGAGCGATGGACGGCCAACCGAGAGCGCGTGGAAAGGTAGGTGGCACGTGACCGGGACGACGGACGAGTCTGTGACTAATGATTTGGCTGGGAAGTCTGGAACTGTGGAACGTGGCGATGCTTTGTGCCCTTGCCGATTGCCGTGCGTGCCTCCAGCCACGTCCAATCGTCCTGTTCCGGGCGAAATCTGGTAGCGTGTGTGCCTGGTATGGTCCTGTAAAATTCACGTGCCATGGACGGAAACCCCCGAACGCGAAACGGGCTCAGGTTCACGTCCACTGAAAGTGAAAACGGGGAAAACAGAACAGCCAGCCAGACGGTGGACGCGTTCTTTCGACAAACAGAACCGGCTGTGGCTGTGCCCGGCCACGGCCAGGCCAGGCCAGGTTAGCCATCTGCTTGTCATGATCTCCCCAGTCCCCATTCCCTCATCCCCTGCACCTCTGACCCCTGTCTCTGCTGGCGAAGTAACTGGGCCATCATGGCGGAGCACGGCGCTCGCGCCTGGTTTGCACCGCATCTCTTCAGAAGAAAAAGGCTTCTGTATCACCCTGTTTAGATCGGCAACTTTCACCTGCAACTTACGCATTGAAAAACGTGTCTCCCTCATAGGACACGCTTTTCAATAGTAACTTTCACTCCCAATTTACCAATCTAAAACGACCGGAATCTTGAGCATGCGGAAGAGGATGGCTCTCCTCCTGGGCGACTCGGGCGACTCCCTGGCAACGTGCGGCGAGGGCTACCATGGATCCCCCTGACTGCCATCCCTCCTGCACGCAAGAGATCCTGCCGCCATGGATCTTGATCCCCAGCCTGGTATTGACTTCTCCCTGAAGGTACGATCTCTCCTTCGCTCTCAAGTGGCGGCTCCCACCACTTCTCCTGGCTTCTGGCTTTTGGCTGCTTTTCCACGATCAAAGTTCAAGCTGCATGTAGACTCAGTGAGCTCTATACTCCAAGCTGTTATTGGAGTGCCTTCACATCTCTTGTCAGTCTCCGAGATTGATGAATGGGTCTTCAAATTCAAAGTTTATTCGCGAGCAGTTGGTCTCTTGATATATAATTCGGGTATCATTGCTAATGATCTCTTCAAGATTGGGTTCTTCCTGCATAATGATCAAGGTTTTGCCCGTGCAAGAAACCTCATTAGGCCATCTCATCCCTGGATTCGAGTTGCCTCGAAACGTGATCATCGTTCTTATGCTCAAGTTGTCAAGGATCCTGCAACTGTTCTAACTGGCCCCAATGCAATCCCTCTGAGACAGAGACAGTCTGTTCCTTCAAGTGTTCATGGAAATTCAGTCAGAAAATCAGTCTTCTCCAGATTGAATAGTGATGATCTATTTCGCAACATACATTCAAAGGATCTTCATCAGGATCATAATGCTTTCAGAAATCATGTCAGTCAGCCAAAATTCAGGTCAGCACACTCTTCTTCAACGGCTAAGTTTTTCAACTTTCCGTTTTGTTCGCGATGTCTCTCTCGTACCCATAACCGTGCAGCATGCAAAAATGATATCCGTTGCCGAGTCTGTAACGGGCAAGGACATGTGTCTGCCACCTGCCAGCGTAATTACCAGGGTTTCCAGCCGAAAGTTTCTCCAACAGATGATTTTTCAAATTCAAAGCCACGGTCAGATTCCTTTTTGGCGGTCACTAATTGGTTTAAGAAAAAATTCAGCTCCTCTCAACCATGCAGCTCCTATGGCACTGCCGGAATCTTATCAGATTTCCTGGAATTCAGCTCTGTAGTTTTTGGCAAGTCCGGCACTTCCATAACAGTGCCATGGATCTTACCCCCTGAGTCAATGACTGGTGGACCGAAAACTGTGCATAGTAAGGAGACTGGGCCTTTGACAGGTGGGACCAAGACTACAACAACCAACATTTACTCCAGCTTTGGTGATTTTTGCCGGCGTGTCTTTGGCAAATACACTTACACACGCGTCCCTTGGTGTCTCCATCAATCGCGAGACACTGTTGGGGGAGAAGCAGAAAACCCCAGTTCATCTCCACCGAGCTCCAATCTTCCACCAAAAATGGCGTATCAAAGAGTCGATCCTAGGCCTTTTATGCCTCCAGGTTTTCATCTTCATGCTGCCATACCCAATCGAGTGCAAGTCACTCGTGCAGTGGTGCCGCGACGTCCAAGAACCAATGAGGATTTCGCCATCGTCAGCATCGACCCAATGCTGGAGGTTGAGGTAGAGTTCCCGGCCATCCAAGCTGTGCTCCATGAGTTCTTTGTTGATCACCTTCATATCAATGTTCGAGCAATCTATCCATCACACCTTGGTCAGGCACTAGTCAGATTCGAATATGTGTATGACAGGGATACTTTGGTTGCAAACAGTCCACACTTCTTTGATGGAGGCAGAATCATTGTGCAGAGACATAATGAAGGTAGAAATTGGAGAGCTGTTAATTTTAATCATGAATGTTGGCTGATGTTATTGGGCTTCCACTTGGATCATTGGGAACAGGAGGACATTGATCAAGCAATAGGTGATTTTGCCAGATTGTTGTCTTGGGAGCATGATAGAGATCATCCTTATAGATTGCTGGTGCATGTTAGAGTGACAAACTTGGAGGATATCCCCAGCTTTATTCTCTTCACTGATGGAGAAGACTTTATTGGTCAGTCTTGGACAGTGCAATGTGAAATACTGAGTTACCAGATGCTAGGAGCCCAACCTGCTGATGAGGCCCCACCTCCACCCCCACCTGAAAACAACAATGCTCCACCTCTATTTGACTTCTTCGGTTTTGGACAGAATGGGCAAGGCCCCCCAAACTTTTGGCAGCAAGACAACAACCTTCAGGGACCACATTTGCCCCCTGTTGCTCATATTTGGCCAGCATGGGACCCTGCTCCTCAGGTTGCACAGCATGTTCCTGAAGTAAATGAAGCCATTCCAGATTTGAATGATATACCACCTGCTCAACCAGACTTGCCTGCTGAAGATTTTATCCCTGTCCCACACCTTGATGAACAGGAAGAGCAGGACTTTATCAATCAACAAAACCAGCAGCTACCAGAGGTAATTCTAGCTAATACTCTAAACCTGAATGCTGACCAGATTGAGGAAGCTCAGAGTTACTCTGAAGATCACTCCTTCCCATCATCATCAAGTTCTGTCAACAATGTCAACAATGTGGCCTATCAGCTGTTCCCAGATTTCCTTCCTGCAATGCAGCCTGCAAACAATGACATTAATCTACCTGAAGCCATGGCAGTAGAAAACCCAGGGGTCTTACAAGTTGACAATCTGCACATTGGTTCAGTCTTAATTCCAGAGAGGCCAGATCCAGTACTCCAAGCTTTCACTCACAACCACCCTGACACTTTTAGATATGGGGCAAGGTTTTTCTCTGATCCAGCAGCAAAGCAACATGTGAAAGTGCCAGCCATGTGGGGTGATTTTGTCACAACTCTACTGCTCTCACCCACACACTTCTCATGGGCAAAAGATTTTCTAGCCTCTGCTGCTTGGAGTTTCCTTTCAGAGTCCATGGGTGGTCAAAAGCTTAGCTTCTCTATCCCTCAAACTTGCCCACAGTCCAATAATGCTTGTTTGCATATCCTAAATCACTCTCCCCCAGAGGAAGTGCAGGAAGATATTGCTACTCCAAAGAAACCCAGAAGAAGTCCCAAGCCTGTACAAATTGTAGAGAATGATACTCTTAGAAGGAGCTTGAGAGTGAAGAACAAAAATAAAGGGTTCAAGCAAAACACATGTGTGGACAGGCATTGTCTTGCCTGTACAGTTAAGCCTCCTACTTTATCACCATCAGTTGTCAAGAATCTAGGACTGACTTTCTGTAATATGCCTGAACAGGATCTTTCTGATGCCTCTCTCTTTGCAAAGAAAAAGATTTCAAAGAAGGTGATCAAAAAGCCAGGAAAGGGGAAGGGCAAGGAAGATCAGGCAAAGGCAAGTAAGAAGACAAAGGCCAAGGCAAGCAAGCCTCCTTCTTCAAATGATGGAGAAGCTAGAAGCCAAAGCTCAGAGGAAGGAGCTGATGCTTGAAGCTGGAATTTACAAATACATTTACATTATGATGTATTTTGTTACTCATATCAGTTTTACTTTTGTTATGAAGCATAAAACACATTATAAGTTTATGTTCTCTGCATACCTAGTGTATGACAGCATCAGACTCTATATCTTTGGTTAATCATGAATCAGGACAATCTACTTGCCTCTTGGAAGGTGCTATCTTGGAATGTGAGGGGTAGTAATGCTGACACTAAGTGAAACTCAATTAGAGATAAAATTTCAGAAGCTCATTGTGATATTGTTTGTCTGCAAGAAACTAAAAGACAAAATTTTGATCTATCAGCTATTAAGCAGTTCTGTCCCCTTTACCTCAATAAATTTGCCTTCTTGCCATCAGTGGGTGCCTCTGGTGGTTCAATCATTGTTTGGAATGGATCTAAATTTGATGGAGAAGTTGTATTCACTAATAATTTTGCACAATCTGTGGAATTCACCTCCTTACATTCTGGGGACAGCTGGATCTTAACAAATGTTTATGCACCTTGTACTGATGAAGGCAGAATCTCTTTCATTGAATGGTTTAAAAATATTGTTATGCCAGATTATGTTGATTGGTTAATTGTTGGTGACTTTAACCTTCTGAGGAAAATTGAAGACAGAAACAAGCCAGGTGCAAATCTTAACAACATATTTCTATTCAATGAGGCTATATCTGCTCTAGGGATTGTAGAAATTCCTTTGAAAGGAAGAAAGTTTACTTGGTCTAATAAGCAAGAATCACCCCTACTTGAAAGGCTAGACTGGTTCTTTTCTTCAGTTTCTTGGACAATATCCTATCCAAATACAACTGCATACACTTTAACAATGGAAATTTCAGATCATGTACCATGTGTGATTTCCATTAATACAAGCATCCCTAGAGGCAGGATTTTTAGATTTGAAAACTTTTGGATGGAACACCCCCTTTTCCTCCCTGTGGTACAACATGGATGGTCTATCCCTGTGCAGCATACTGATCCAGCAAAGAAAATCACTGCAAAACTCAAAAATCTCAGAAGAGTGTTGAAAGCTTGGAGAGCTACTGTTTCAAGCCTTGCTAATGCCATTGCTAAAATCAAGCCTCTTATTGAGTTTCTAGATATTTTGGAGGAATTTAGAGACCTGGCTATTTATGAATGGAACTTTAGAGCTCATTTGCAGCAAGCTCTAATCTCATTACTTGAGCAGCAAAAAATATATTGGAAACAAAGGGGAACAATAAAGTGGGTCAGATTTGGAGGGGGTAACACAAAAATTTTTCATGCCAATGCTACAATAAAATTCAGGAAGAATATAATAACCACACTACAAGGTGCAGATGGATCCCAATACTCTGGGCATAGTGAAAAAGCAAATTTACTCTGGGAAGCATACAAAGAAAGACTTGAAAGGACTGAATTCTCTCATATTCTTTTTAATATGAACAATCTTTTGGAGCAGCACACTCAGTTAGAAGAGTTAGAGCTCCCCTTTACAAATGAAGAAGTTGACTCAATTGTAAAATCACTACCCTCTGATAAATCCCCAGGGCCAGATGGCTTCAATACAGATTTTATGAAAAGATGTTGGTCAATAATTAGAGAGGATTTTTATGAACTATTCCAAGCATTCCATGAAGGTTCACTTTGCATTCAAAGTATCAATGGCTCTTATGTTACCCTGGTACCAAAGAAGGATACTCCAATCACAGTGTCTGATTTCAGACCAATTTCATTGCTCAATTGCTCCATAAAGATCATAACCAAATTACTGGCAAACAGGCTTCAGAGTCAAATCATGAGGGTCATCCATAAAAACCAATATGGGTTCATTAAATCTAGAACAATACAAGATTGCTTGGCATGGTCTCTGGAATATNCTGCATATTTGTCACAAGTCTAGAAAGGAACTTATCATCCTAAAGCTAGATTTTGAGAAAGCTTTTGATAAAGTGGAACATGAATTTATGATGCAAGTAATGAAGCATAAAGGCTTTGGAACCAANGTGGATGCAATTAATATTTTCTTCAGGAACCTCTTCAATCCTTCTTAATGGGGTACCAGGCAAGGTTTTTCACTGTAAAAGAGGGGTTAGGCAAGGGGATCCACTCTCTCCTCTATTGTTTGTCCTAGCTGCTGATTTTCTACAGACTATTATTAATGATGCTAAGGATCATGGGCTGCTGCATCTACCAATCCCCCAAGGAGCTGGATCAGATTTCCCCATTGTACAATATGCAGATGATACTTTACTTATCATGGAAGCATGTCCAGAGCAGGTGAATCATCTTAAACTTCTACTCTGCCATTTTGCTTCATCAACTGGCCTTAAAGTCAACTTCAACAAATCTGTGATGGTTTCTGTTAACACCCCAAATGAAAAAATTGAATCTTTAGCCTTGGCTCTGGGTTGTACTGTTGGATCTTTGCCTTTTACATATCTGGGAATGCCTCTTGGACTGCACAAACCTTCAGTGCAGGATTTCATGCCACTGGTCAAGAAATGTGAAAGTAAAATTCTAGTTACATCTAACCTTCTATGTCAAGCTGGAAAGCTCATTCTAGTCAACTCTGTGCTGTCTTCATTCCCAACTTATCTTATGAGCCTACTCAAAGTACACAAGACAGTGGTTACACAGCTAGATAAATACAGGAAACATTTACTCTGGAGAGGTGCTGATTTGAATGCCAAAAAGCCACCTAAGGCTGCCTGGCCAATGGTTTGCCTGCCCAAGGAGGAGGGAGGCTTAGGAGTGCTGGATCTATGTGTACAAAATGATGCCCTGCTCATGAAAAATTTGCACAAATTCTACAATAAGGCTGACCTCCCATGGGTACATTTGCTATGGAATAATTATTACTCAGAAGGTTTGCTCCCTGGTGTCAGACCAAGAGGTTCCTTTTGGTGGAAAGATATTGTCAAATTGATAACACAGTATAAAGGACTGGCTATGCCTCTGCCTAACTCAGGAGAAACTATATTCTGTTGGAAAGATTTATGGTGTAACATGGTTCCATATCAGGAATATCCTCATCTGTTCTCCTATGCTAAGAATGAAAATATTTCTCTCAAGGATGCATCACAAGCATCTCAGATACATGACTTATTTCACCTGCCTATGTCAGTTCAAGCATATCAGCAGTTTCAGTTGTTCTATCAAAATTTACATTCAGCACACTTGAATTCAGATAAGGATACCTGGTCATACATATGGGGAAATCAATTTTATTCTTCTCACAGAGCTTACACATACATGAAAGGTCACAGAGATATTCACAAAGCATACAAATGGCTCTGGAAATGTGCATGCCAACTTAAGCACAAGATCTTTTTCTGGCTTATTTTAAAAGATAGACTAAATACTAGAGCCATGCTCAGAAGAAGAAATATGGTTATTCCTGACTACTCCTGTGTTCTCTGCAAGCATCAGATTGAAGAGTCTGCACAGCATCTATTCCTCCAATGTCCTTTTGCAGTAGATTGTTGGGGTTTGTTCAACCTACATATAAGCACCAACTCTGATCCTCTCGAGGTGCTTGAAGATCTCAGATTACAGATATCTGAACCTTTCTTCATGGATGTTATTGTGCTAGTCACCTGGAATATTTGGACAATGAGAAATAAGATTATCTTTGAAAATGAAGCTTCATCACTGCAATGAAAAGCAATTTCATAAAGGATTTTAAGCTGTTACAGCTCAGAGCCAAAAGAAGAAACATACCAAGGATGGAAACATGGATAGAACAATGGTTGTAATTTTTCATTTCTTCTTTCTTCTTTTTTTGCTTTACTCCCTGTAAACGTTTTTTAAATTTAATATATAACCAGTAGGGGGTAAAACCCCTCCTGTTCCATCAAAAAAAATCTAAACACAGTACTGCCAGTTTGCCACCGGGTGCTAGAGTGTTAAGGGCAGGCCCAAGGCGCTCTCGCAAAAGTGGTGGCTTCAGAAAAAGTTTGTGTTCCACGGAGGCATCGGTGAGCTGAAGCTATTAGCTCCTCAACGCAAACACTCATATCTGGCTTGCTTATCTCTCTGCTGCTGTCATTCGCTTTCTTCTCCTTTTTCCTTTGGCCCTCTCTTTCTCTTTCCTGTGGCCATAGTAGCTTCTGTAGGTAACACTGTACTCCCGCCGTATATGAAATAGATGTCGTTTTGGACAAGATTTTAGTCAAACATTGAGAATCTAAATCGCGAATAACTTTTAGGTCGTTGAGTTTAGAAATGTGAAAACCATACGAATAGATTTGTCTTGAAAAATATTTTTTTATAAAAGTATGCATATATTATTTTTAATAAATTTTTTTGTAAAAATAAGAAGTCAAAGTTGTGTTTTGGAGACCGTGTCAATGTCCTAAATGACATGTAAATTCTATATGGAGGGAGTATTCTGCAGAGCACCTACTTTTTGGCCATGGGGCATCCGAGCCTAGTTGACCTGATGAGACCACCAAAGAGGATACTGTGTTGGGCCTGCTCTAACAAGGGGTTTGGAGGAAGCTGTTTTCGTGATCACCCTGTTGTCTGCACGGCTGTTCTTGCTGTAAAAAGCACCGATTGCCGTCTGATTCGGCCATCATTGGGATCAGATCGGGGAATGGGGTCGCCAGGTATGGTTTCTCCAGAGCGCAATCAGTGTGCCGCCCATCTCCATCGTTTGATAAAGGAACCAGAGAGAAGAAAAGTTCAGCCCTTTCAACAACAAGAAGAAGACACTTGTAACTACTCGGGCGATGTGACATCCTGCGAAAGGAGCTCGTCACCGGGCATGGCACTTTGCCACACCCCACTAATCAGCGTACCGAGTCTGAATGTAGAGGAGTTCAGTAGTGTTGGAATTGGCTTCTACTGGCTGGGTGGTGACGTACCTACGTGTGGTCGATCGATTTACTTGGATTGGAAGTGATTTCTCGCCGGGGATAAGCGAGCGATCGAGGTGGTTAAAGATGGCAAAGCGGTTGGAAGTGGGGGTGGTTACTGGTTACTCCCATAGTAAGCCGTTGGATGTGATAGGATATGTGGTAATGGTACTAGGTGGTGAAGACGAGAACGTGAAGTGGTTCACCGTGCCATAGTAAGCCGGAGGAATCTTTATCGAGCCCTCCTCTCCTCCCTCCGTAGCGCCCACGCCAAGCAAAGCCCTGCTTTCCGCAAATGCTTTTCTCCGACCCNCCGGCCGTCGCCGTCGCCGTCGCCGCCGCTTTTACCGCGCGCCATATCGCTCTTCTTCTTCCCGTGCAACGAACAGTACGCGCTGGCGTTTACAGCGAGGGCGTTGTCAGGTAACCGGCAAGGGATGGATCGGGGCTGTACGCGGGCGGACGTACGCGCGTCGTGCGACAGAGACGACGGCGCCGGCGGGGGAGAAGTCTTTGGGCGGCGATGAATGTGGGTGCTGTACAGTGCAGTGCAGCAGCACCTGCGGNGCTGCGGCAGCGGGGCATGGACACAGACCGTGCGCTCGCACGGGCATTTGCTTCCAGCTCGCACGGTGGCCGGTGCTGCCATGGATAGGATACGAGGACAAAGGACGAGCTGCCTTCACTCACTGGGCTGCGTGACATTGCCTCCCGACGAGGCGTTTTGGGCCGTCTCCGGTCTGAAACGCTTTAGCCCACTGCCCACCCACAGCGACAGCACACGCATGGCAATTGGCAATTGGCGAGCGAGCTTGTGCTTAAAAAAAAGGGGGGAAAAGAAAGAAAATGGCTAGCGTGCTTCCACCTCCCATTTCTGAATCCGAAGTGAGCACGAGCAAGCGAGCAAGTCTCTCCATTGTTACAGCCAAAGTCTGAGTTAGAAGTGACTACATCTACTGTGCCAAAGGCACGTTCCCCTCGTCTAGAGCTCTACCGAGTCTTCTAACCAGCTGGTTTACACAAAATCAAGAATCGCCTCCCCGTTGTCCGTGCGCCCATGCAGTCAGTTACTCAACGAGCTGCGGAACTTGCAGGATCCATGGCCTGAAAGGAAGAAAAACACAGTCATCATCAGCGCGACGTGCCAACAACTAAAGCCATGTCAAAAGATAGACAGCTACTTCAACAAGCTGAAAAAACACATAGAGGAATGTAATCAAGCCATTAAAGTTAAGCTTCTGGTGCTATCAACATCTTGTCAATATCACCATAATGATGTATAATCGCAAGCAGATACTATATGTGAATGGCATATGCGCCATTTTCTCCAAGAAGCAATGTCAGGAGATAAATTTTATTTGGAGATCAAAGCAACATCGGCAGAAAACCCTTTTACCAAATCAAGCAACCAAAGAACTGAAGGAGAGATGTGCAAGCAAGGTGTTCAAGAATGTGTCTAGATCTGATAGGAAACTCTGCACAGACTTCTCGCTTAAAGCTGCCTATGTGGAGAATGCTGGTGCAAATACAAGAGTCTTAGCAACAATTTCAGCTTAATAAATGGCTATTGCAGGTATGCACAGGTAGGAAGAACGTAGCGACAGTAGAAGCACTGCTCGACAGTCAGAAGTACTTTTCTCTTCTTTCCAATGCAAGAATATTGTTCCTAGAAGATTATTTTTATATAAAAAGACGCTATACTCACCGAATCTGCAGAAGCTAGCAGACAGCACAAGTTGTCTGTCTGCATTCGTCCTACTACCAAATGTCCAAATTCAGCACTCACCAGATAGATAAGAAATTCTCATAGGAAGTTGCAGGTTGCACATGCCGCTTGCAGCTACTACAACAATCCAACTATCCAAGATCATGTGAAATGTGCAGTTGGGCTTTGGTCAAGTCATAAACGGGCCACAATGGACTAGTCATCTCCTTCCATATCACTGCAGAGTACAGTTCCTATGGACTCGTGGGCCTTATGGCAGCTAACCGAGCTATATCTGCATGACTGCATCAGTCTTTCAGAACAAGTGTGCAATTGCAAGCCTTCAAGCTGATCATTTCAGGGCATCTTGGAAGCTTTCTACTGTATATAAAATTGTACAAATTATGCATCTTAGGGTAGGCTAACCACATCGTCTTATTAGCTTGATTGCTTGAATAAGCACATATGCTGTGCCATGCTGCCAAATTTTCTAGGATACGACTTGCAAAATAGACTCAACAAAAAACAAGGTTCAAACTTTAGAATTCGGTCGAGCTTAGGATGCTTTCCTTAATATCCTAGTATGTTAAATGATTTTAATTAATATATACTCCTAATTAAATAGCTTGTAGTTTTCACATGCAGATATCCATATTCGAAATCCTACAATGGACACCATTTTCACATATTTTTCATCCCATTTCAAATATGAAACTTATCAGAAAACAATAACCCTTCTTCATATGTTTTTTTAATATGGGTCCACATGTATAAATGTATTTGGTCAACCACATGTCCACATTGCTAGTACTATTTAAAGCATGACCTCATCATCCACATGTTATGAAAATTGATAGCTGTCATGATCCAATCCCTCAAATCCCAAAGTGGTGGGAGTCAACTCACTTGGCAGATGGAAAGAGCATCTTACTTACAGTACATTTCCAGTTATAATCCTACTATACTAATATTAATAGAATCAATCAACATGAGCACCACAAAGTTGGAACCTTCCACACTACTAACTTCTTGGGATCGGCAAGCACATCCAAAGATCTCCACAAGAACTATTTTAGATTGATCTAAACAATTTTACTTCACTGGATGGACTGCAAATTACACATAAATAAAGCACTTTAATATTTTGGCATCTCCTGGCTGACAAACGGCATCTCCAGATTTGATCATTCAAGAGTATCTGATCTGATGACCCCAATCATCAAAAAATATACCTAGAGTTGACCTGCCAGATGCTTTCACAATATTCACCACCTCTGCCAGCTAAAGTCTCGGGTCATCACTCCTCTATTCACATTTGGTGAAATGTAACATTTTTTTTTACTTTTTAGATGAGCCTAGTTAATTGAATTACAGATCGAAACTGCATTACCAATCAAGAACTAACAATTCAAACCAAGCACAAATGGACTGTAATTTCATAATGTAGATTGTAGGGTGTGTATAAACACTTACTTGGGTCTTTGATAGTCTGCTCCGCGAGGTTGTTGAAGTAGCACGTCGCTCCAATCTTCCTGAACTGCTGCCAGTACGAGTTGAACGCGTAGCTGGCGTGAGCCACCGTCGTGTTCGGCAGGTAACACTTCTTACCGGGCTGGATGGCGTCGCAGGTCCCGTTTCCCTGCCCGCAGGCGTACGACAGCGCGTTCCCCACCGCCGTCTCGTTCAGCTTCTTGATGGCGGCAGCCGACATGACGCACCATATCGGCCCCTTGTAAGGCGTGTTGTTCTCCGGCGCCGGCAGTGGCGGGTACGACGACATCGGCCGCCTTCCAGTGAGGTCGATTTCGTAGACTGCCGTGCCGTTGGCGTAGTACAGGCCCCAATGCCGCTCAGTGCCCGGTCCGCCCTTGAGGTCCTCGTTGTAGAGCGAGAACACGAACACCGGCATCTTCGCTCCCGGCCGCAGAGGCGTACCCGGGTTTTTTGCAATCCGTGCCGCGAGGTTCCTGTTGTAGATGGCGGCATTGTGGATGTTGCCACCAATCTGGTCGTAGTCGCAACCGTTGGGCCACCCCGTCTCTGCGATGGCGAGCTTGACGCGCCCGTGCCCGAGCTTCGCCATCGCGATGGTCACCGCGTCGAGCATTTCGTCGAGCAGGTTGGTGTATGTCAGCCCGGTGACCGGGTCAACGTAGCGGGTGCGTCCGCCCTGGAAGAGCGCGTAGTCGAGCGGGACGGTGAGGTTGTTGCCGGCCCAGACGAAGTAGGGGTAGGCGTCGACGAAGTAGTAGGAGTTGGTCCCGTTCAGGAAGTGCAGCAGCGGGCGCACGACGGAGTCGGCGATGTCGGGGCGGAACGCGGCGGAGGACGGCGGGCGCGGGAAGGCGCCGTTGGCGAGCGCGTCCATGGCAAGCGTGGTGCCGATCTTGACGCTGCTGATGCCGCGCTTGCGGATGCTGAGGTGGATGTTCTCCATCGCCGGGACGAGGCGCGGCCAGGTGGAGTTGGCGATGGAGTAGTCGGAGAGGATCTCGTTGCCCACGAGGAGGAACTTGACCCGCGTCGCCGGGTAGTAGGGGACCAGGTTCTCGGCGACCCAGCGGTCCGCGGCGGCGGCCGAGGCGGCGATGTCCGGGATGATCTCGTTGGGCACCATGATGGAGACGGGCCAGCGCGTGCCCGCCAGCGCGCGGAGCACGCCCGGGTTGGCGTCGTAGATCTTGACGGACCCTGCCCCCGCCGCGCGGAGCAGCTCCACGGACCGTCGCGGCGAGGGGATGTCGTCCGCCACCCGGCCGTAGTTGACGCCGAGCCCGTTGCGGCCGCTCGCCCCGTGCGCCGCTGCAAGAAGAAAAAACCCAAGAAAAACACGAGCTTTCAGCTCAGCTCGGCACGCCATAGCTCCAGCCTTCCGCCGGCGAGACGACGAGGCGGAGGACGTAGGGGGCTCGCGCGCGCTTACCGTGGAAGGAGAAGGCGGCGCAGAGCAGCAGGAGGAGGAGGGCGGGAGCCCGGAGCGGCGAGGCGGCGGCGGCCATGGATGCTGCCACGGCTGGGGCTCCCCTCTGCTCTGGTGGAGACTGCCTGTCCTTGGGCAGGTGTCTCTCGGAGCTCGGGTCTGACCGTTGCTATCTGCCGCGTCCTCTTGTAGAAGAGCGGTTTGTGCTAAACTAGGGGTCTACAGTTCCGTCTACTAGGGCTCCTGCTTTTAAAATAAAGCTTGGCAACGGCATGGTAGCTTTCAGCATATGCGTTGGACAGTCCGGCAGTGCAAAGCTGTGATTTTGCAAAAAGATTAAAAAAAGATTGCAAAAGATCAGCGAAGAAGTAATTAAAAACTGTGTTAAAAACGTGCTTTGGAGAAAGGCACGGTGAAAATCACAAGGAAAGCCAGGATGTGCTGTGCTACGCCTGTACCTGTACCGCAACGATGCAAGAGTGCCTTGCAGGTTGCAGCATTGTGTTCTCGTCAGTCAGTGCCCATTGCTCCGTGGCTCCCTTTGCCACTCTCGTCCTGCGCATTGGATGCTTGCTCTCCGCTTGGGGACAGAGGACGGGAGGAGCTCGCTTTGGGTGAAA
The DNA here is from genome assembly GCA_037127165.1 of Alloteropsis angusta. Classification (NCBI taxonomy): domain Eukaryota; kingdom Viridiplantae; phylum Streptophyta; class Magnoliopsida; order Poales; family Poaceae; genus Alloteropsis; species Alloteropsis angusta. Next base: position 45,120,799 of record JAZFNS010020000.1, on the reverse strand, counting down.
TTGCCTTTCGACGGCATGTTCTTGAGCCCCCTTTCCCTGTTTACCTCCACTAAGCAGCAGAGTTCATGTTGTTTCAGGAGTTGGGTTTTTGTTAACTGTGAATCTGTGATCAGTGAGGTGAAAAGCTGGTGCGCAGAGCAAAGTGCTGCGCATGCTACATTCACCGACCGCTGTGGCGCTGTGAGGCGCGAAAGCTCTTTTCCCTTCCCCTGGCGTGCCCAAAGCACGGTGAAATTGCGACGGAACCTGCGCTGCGTGCGTCTCTTCCGACTTCCAGTTTGATCTTGAGAGTCGACTGGCAGGAAGTCGTCTGGTACGTGACCCACACCGACCGACCGAGAGAAGAGCTTTGTTCCTCAAAATTTGGCGTCAGGCACAAGCCAAATTCTCGGGTCACCTAGCCACAAGCTTCGCCGTGACGCGCTGTGCCTGTGCGATTGGCTTGACTCCCCGGCCTTGTCCTAGCGAACGGAGAATACACGGAGATGGCCCCGGGTGACGTTGATATTTTTTTGCACGTACACCCTGTTTTAGATCGGCAACTTTCATCTGCAATTTGCGCATTGAAAAATATGTCCCCTTCACAGGACACGCTTCTCAATAGTAACTTTCACCCTCAACTTTCCAATCTAAATACGGTGGTAGTATCTTTCTTTTTGGCTTTCTAGTAGGACTGTAGGAGTACGAATGTCTATGTCAATATGTGTTTGTGTTCAGTTGATACGCAAATGAATGATTTTAGATAGAATAGTTCGACCTATTTCCTTAAACCGTATGATCCATAAACTTTTGTAATAAATTGAGTAAAAAAATGATGGTTTTATCTGGAATAAGCTGATATAATTCATCAAACCAAACAAGCATCATCAATCAAACTTGACCATTTCATCCATAAATCAAATGGTGCGATCGACCAAACACCATCCTAAAAGATCCTAAAAGAAAACGATGAATTTTTTAGCCTTGTAGTCTCAGCTCCATGTCAGCTGCCACCGAACACCCTCGCGGTCAGCGAACATCACCGTCACCGGCGTCTAGCGTGTCTGACGAGACGTGCCCGCCGCCGGCGGCCCGCCTCCCGTTCAGTATGACATAACAATATCTTCTAGAATTCTAAATTAACCTCCAAACATCGTATCGTATCGGATTATCGGATTAAAAATGCTTACGGTCCACCGCTGATACAAAACAGTTATTTAGCGGTTCACTCTGGTCTAGAGATGGCAATGGGTACCCGAAATCCGAAACCCGACGGGTTTTTCTCTATTAGGGCACAGTCATGGGTCAAGTTTTGTACCCATGGGTC
>JAZFNS010020000.1:43935283-43945893 GCA_037127165.1 Alloteropsis angusta | reverse complement strand
TAAGTAGATTGTCTAGAGTAGCCGAATCTGTTCAGAAAAATAAAAAAAAGGTTTGGTAAAATAGTTTCTTAGTGGTAAACGGGTAATTTTAGATATAATTAATAACTAAAAAAAGAGGTGAAGCTGCGATGAGCATGATTTTGGCCGCTCCCTGGATTAAGCTGTTTTAGGAGCATGATTAGCCAACAGATCTGGTTTTAGAGGAACCGTTTGATATATATTGTTTAAAGTTTACCTCAAAATTGCTGCAGCATTCCTACCAAAAGGCTTTAATTCAATCACAATCCTTTTATATTTCAAACAAAAAGAATCCTTGGGATTGTACTACATTGACCTATGGGGGGCATCAACTTGTTGAACAGTTATCCACGTCACCCCCGAATCAACCAACCAATAAAGAATTCAATGGTGCGTCCACCGTTATCCTCTTGGAGACGCCACGCCCATCCCCGTTTCCCCGTGCTGCGCTGCTAGTATTTCAGCAGCGCCCATGTCCCCTTTCCTTCCTTCCCCAGCTCTCCTCTCCCTCTCCCTCGCGCAGCACGAAAGCGCAGACCCAACTAAAAAAAGGTCCGCAAAAAGCAACACGAAACGCGAGCCATTCCGGCGTCCCACTCCATCGCCTTCCCCCCTCCGACTCCGAGACTCCAGGGACACGGCGGGGATGAGGCCGGCGGCGACGGCGGCGGAGGCGCACCAGTCGCGGCTGCTCGGCGAGCTCTGCGCGCTCGTGCTGACCGTGCTCAAGGCGTCGCCGGAGGACGGGGCGGTGGCGCGGCCGCTGCTGCCGCGGCAGGTGACGCCCGCGGGGGTGGCGTCCATGCTGCTGGGCGCCTCCATGGCGCTGATGCTCTGCGGCTCGGTCACCTTCATGCTCGGCTTCTTCCTCGTGCCCTGGGTCGTCGGGCTCGGCTGCGTCTTCCTCTTCGTCGGCTTCGTCACCAACCTCTCCGGGATCTGGAGGGCCATCCTACTCTGGCCCGCCGCCGCGTGCGCCGCCGCGCCCAAGGAGGAGTCGTCCTCCCCATGTACGTGATCTCGCCGTCTTCTAGGTTTACACGTTTCGTGTTTTGGGGATGGAAAGGTCCCCTTCACTTGTATGATTAGGGTAGTCGATATTGGAATTCAGTGTGGATTCGGCGTAATTGCGAATGAATACGAGAATTGGTGGGGTATATTGGCTTTGATCAGGGCTAAATGTGCCAAATTGGGGGTTCCCCCGCTTGGATTCTGCCCTACTTTGAAGCATCTGATTTCCTTGGGCGCTTGGAACTAGAATAGATTCCTGATGGAAGCTGGGGAGAGGATAATTGCTTATTTTAGTTCAATAGGGCATATCATGGGCATGGTTAAATCATCTCCAGCCAATGTGAACATCCTGCAGGAGTTTGTTGGAAAAGCAGTGCACCTCTCTTTTGCAGTTCTATTGCTTCGCTGACAAAATTAGCTTAGGATTTAAGCGCCCGCCATAGCCCATCCCAGAGAAAAAAGGGGAAAAGGATGAAGGAAGCGGTAGCTGTTGTCTGTTGCGGCAAGCTAGTGCAACTTCATTCAGAGTGTGTTTCAGACTTTAGTTTTTTAAGTTCGATCTGGAAAGATTTTGATGATTATAGATGACGAACTATCATAATGGAAAATAGTGTGGTTGTGTCACCCACTATATGAAATTGCAGTTTGCATAGAAATAAGGACAAGAGGGTGAACCAGTGAAGTAAAAAATGTGAAACGGACTTTATGCTTGGTCGCTTGGATGGTTAGTGCTTTTGAAGTAGTAGACCACCTTTGTATATTGATTCATGCTGATGGGATCGTGGGAGACAGGGAGAGCTGCTTAAGAAAAATGCTTGCAAAGACAATATTAGGATTCATGATCTCGCAGAACAAGAGTGTTGGGGGCTCTTTGCCAAAGAGAAGAAAAATGGAGGACAAGTGGGGCTTGACCTTACCTATTCCTTCCGCATTTCGCTGTCATCCTCCCTTATATTTCAAATAGCGATAGAATATTAGTGATACAAGAATGACATACTGGTGCAGGTTAGCCTCGGTGTTATCACCAACCTCGATTATCTCTAGAAAAAAGTATGGATTCAAACAAGCGAAAAGCTATACAGTATTATTTTTTCTTCTATTCTATACAAAGCAGGTAGATTACTCATGTCTTTATTAACTGGTATTACCATCTAGAATCACCCCAATGGGTGAAAATCCATCACTTTATTCCTTTAGTGTTAACCCTATGGCGTTATCAATTGTACAAAGACTTTGTACCTGTTTTGGTTATTTGGCTGTCCTATTGCAACAATGTAATATGAACTTTTTGTTGTCCACTTGCAGGGCATATATTTTCCAAGCCTCCATTCATGCCGATGTGAAGGCAAATACAAAGTAAGGCTCCCACCGAGGTGTATAGAAGCAGAGGGGAGTTTGAGCAGACTGTTGTCGTTGCCAGCCTATATTTTCCATCGTGGAGAACTTTTTTTTACCATGTAACGCCGCAACAAGTTTGATATGGTTTTATACTGTGACTAGGACTAGGAGGATACTTCTTTGTACATAAGGAAAGAATTCTCTGGTCTAATCATCACGTGGAGGCTTATAAATTGTTTCAGAAACGCTGTTCCTTCGTGGAACAAGAAGAAATTCAATATATTTTCCCTTTTTCAGGGAGCTTGTGTCGTGCCGGTAACGTGGTTCCACTGGGTATTTCACAAGATTGTGCTGTTTTGCTCCAACTTTGTTCATGTTTGACTTCTAGAGGAGTGACTGCGATTTCTCTTCCTTGTGAAACTGAAGTGTCATGAACAGTTGACTTTGTATGCCGGCCTTATGTACTGCAATGCAAGATCCCAAAATTGAAAAATGAAATGAGGTCCTTTGCTGAACGGTCTTGATAGAAACAGTACAACATGATTTTTTTTGTGTGATGCTGCACAAACAACTCTAGTTCTCACCCACATCACCTGTTCTGTCTACTTAAACATCTCCCAACCCCTGTCCAAAACTAGCAAGCGCAGCTAACCTTCATGAATTGAATGCTTTCTTTCCTGGGCAACAAAAGGGCCATGAGATGTGCAGACTGCTACTGATAACCGCCCATGGCAGGAGCGTTGGGTTGGTCCGATTGACAACAGTTCGCTCGTGCTCCCAGGCCCCAAACAAACCTGCTTGCTAGAAAGCAAAGACCCCACGAAAGAAGCGGTTGGGGTCAACAACAGATATGGCTACTGAAAGCAAGAGAGAGGGCGACCTGGTGAAGCAAAAGCAATGCCTCGCCGCACGAAAGCTCTACGCGAGCAGCAGCCGGTACGGGCAGGCGTCGGCGTCAAGCAACTGGTATCGAAGGTCGTTCAGGAACTCGTGCTTCAACGTCACCGACTCCGTGTCTTTGTTGGTCGTGCGGCTCCGGAACCGCCGGCACGGTGTGGCTTGGCCGTGTACGAGTCAAGGAGAGAAGACACGCAAAAAAAGGAGATAAGACACGCAGGGCAAGAACGGAGGCAGGTAGATTTGTCTCGCGCATCTTCGGTCAGATATGAAAAATCAGGAGCAATGGGTATATGATTTAGAGATTCAGAACAAACGGTAGAATCTGTAGCTGATACAGTATCAAAACGGAACGTTTGTGTTACCAGCCCATCTACAAGTACTACTCAAGGCCCAATCGCTTCGCGTGTCGGAGGACGGCCCAGGAAACCCAACTCGATTCTGAGCGGCCCAGAGTGGCATACGAGCTAAATTCATGTAATAGAACTATNATAAGGGAGAGATCGAGAGAGAGGGAGGTTATGCTTTGACAACTGTAAACACTTTACTTCCTAATCAAGCCTTCCTCTGCTCTCCATCCTGCGTTCTTCTTCTCGTTCTCTATCTCGATTCTGCTTCCTTGCTAGATTTTCCTTCTTCCCCGCTACCCTTCTGCTAANCAATTGGTATCAGAGACACCGATTATGTGATTCCCTTCGTTTGATTCCAAGTATTCCATCGATTGATCGAGCAAACGGATCAGGTTGAGCTCTCTCGGTGATTCCTTCGAATTGGCCGTGATCTCGTAATTCCCTTCCACGCTTGGTCGATTTGTGGCGGAATCTACGATCTGGAGCACATCCCACCTCACGACCACTTCACACGGTTCCAGCGTAGCCACGGCGCCATGAACCCCGAGACGAAGGTGATTCTGGACGAACTGAACAAGCGCTTCATCGAGCAGGATCTCAAGTGGGATCAGCGATTCGCGGATCTCGACACCGTTCTGGAATCCAAGCTCTCCACCCTTCGTGAGGCTCAGGATTCCCGCGTTTCTGCTATCGAGAAGACGGCTACATCGCTGGATTCGTGGCGTCCCGACATTGAAGGCCAGATCGACGAGATCCGTCTGGAGGTGAAGAAACTGAACAAGCATTGCGAGCGCGCCGCTCTGGAGATGCCGAAATCCTCCGCGGGGGTGTTCGCATCTTCACCGATGGTTGCCGGCCAGACACCTGCCGGAGTACCAACCGAACGGCCCAACGGGCACTGCGTCGAAAATTTTCGCCGGGAGGATGGATTGGGGGTCGTCAGTTCCTCCACCCTTGTCACCTCGTGTGTTGGCTGATAGATCTGCTCGTAGTACCAATTTTCATGCTAATCCACATTCCTCTAGCAAACTTCCCAAGTTAGATTTCCCTGTTTTTGATGGTGAGCAGCCAAAGTTGTGGATAAGTAGAGCTGTAGATTACTTTGAGTTGTTCAATGTTGAGCCCCATCTTTGGATTCGTATATCCCTCATGAATTTCAAATTAGCTGCATCTCGTTGGGTTCAGTCAGTAGAACAAAGTCTTAAGTCGTGTAGCTGGGGTGATTTTTGCAAAATGATCATGGATAGGTTTGGTAGAGATCAGCATGACTTGCTCATTAGACAACTCCTTCACATCAAACAGGAGGGTACTGTATCAGATTATATAGACCGTTATGCTGCTCTAGTTGACCAACTCACTGCTTATGGGGGTAATAGTGATCCTAGATATTTCACCATGAAGTTTATTGATGGATTGAACGAAGATATTCGTTCTGTTGTTTTGGTTCAACGTCCTTCTACGTGGGATACTGCTTGTGTTCTTGCGCGATTGCAGGAAGAAGTCCGAGTTAGCTCTACTCCCAAGATGGATTACAAGAAAGGGGATTCTCTGTTTTTCAACAAGTCCAATTACAAGAACCCTCTGCACTCCTCCTTCTCTGTGCCCAAGACTGACAAATCTGTTACTGAAGCACCTCTCGAAGTGGCTAAAGCTGAACAGAATACTGCTAAATCTGCTTCTGACAGATGGGCAGCACTGAGGTCATTCAGAAGAGCTCAGGGTTTGTGTATTAAGTGTGCTGAGAAATGGTCCAAAGGTCACAGATGTGCCCCTTCAGTTCAGCTGCATGTGTTGCAAGAGTTATTGGATGTATGCCAATTGGATGATCTTGAACAGTCTGCAGCTATTGGTTCCCCTGAAGAAGAACAACTTTATTTGACTCTGTCAGTTGCTGCAGTATCTGGTCTTCCTTCACCCAAGACCATGTGTATGATGGGTACTATTCAAAATCATTCCATGAAAATTCTGATTGACTCAGGCAGTTCACATACATTTATCAGCAGTTCCTTGGCTTCTCAGCTGACAGATGTTACTGCTTTGCCTGACCCTGTTAGAGTACAAGTGGCTAATGGTAATGTGTTGCATTGTACAGAACAGCTAAGCAATGCTCAGTGGTCCATTCAGGGGATAAATTTTCAAACTGATCTGAAAGTCTTACCTCTGTCTACCTATGATATGATACTGGGCTTAGATTGGCTGGAGCAATTTAGCCCTATGAAAGTTCACTGGAAAAACAAGTGGCTCTCTATTCCATATGCTGATTCCCTGGTCACATTATTTGGCATTTTACCTGATATTCCTGAGGGTTCCATGGTTCAGGTGTGTGCTGTGGATGTCATTGCTGATATTCCTGTCCAAGCTAATATTCCACCAGCTATTCAGCAGTTAATTGATGATTTTGCTGAACTGTTTGAAGTACCTACAGAACTTCCTCCTAGCAGAGAATGTGATCACTCTATACCATTGATACCTGGTTCTGCTCCATTTTCCATCAGACCATATAGGTTTGCACCACACCTGAAAGATGAAATAGAAAAACAGGTAAAGGAAATGCTGTCAATAGGAATCATACAGAAAAGCTCTAGTCCCTTTTCTTCTTCAGTATTGTTGGTCAAGAAAAAGGACAACACTTGGCGTTTTTGTGTGGACTACAGGCACCTAAATGCTATAACAGTCAAAGGCAAATACCCAGTGCCAATAATTGATGAACCTTTGGATGAATTAGCTGGTGCCAAATGGTTTTCTAATCTAGATTTGAGAGCTGGCTTCCATCAGATTAGACTTAAGCCAGGAGAAGAAATGAAGACAACCTTTCAGACACATTGTGGACAGTATGAATTCAGGGTGGTACCATTTGGACTCACTGGAGCCCCTGGAACATTTCAGGATGCAATGAACACTACTCTTTCTCCTTATCTTAGACAGTTTGTATTGGTNTTTTTCGATGACATACTTATATACAGCAGAACCCTTGAAGAACATGTTGAACACATCAGACTNGGTGTTTGAACTGCTGCAGAAAGACCACTGGAAAATCAAGCTGTCTAAGTGTGCATTTGCTCAGACCCAGATCTCTTATTTAGGCCATGTCATCAGTGCTGTAGGAGTAGCAACAGATCCTGGCAAAGTGGTTGCAATTCAAAATTGGCCCATTCCAGCATCTATCAAAGAACTCAGGAGTTTTTTGGGTTTGGCAGGCTATTATAGGAAGTTTGTTAAAAATTTTGGCCTTATCTGCAAGCCATTGACAGAGCTTCTCAAGAAAGGGGTGCTGTTTGTGTGGACAGACATTCACTCCAATTCCTTCTCTGCCATTAAAACTGCTCTTTGTACAGCTCCTGTGTTGGCTCTTCCCAACTTTTCTAAGCCTTTCTATATTGAGACTGATGCTTGTGGGGCAGGAATTGGTGCTGTGCTTCTGCAAGATGGCCATCCACTAGCTTTTCTCAGCAAAGCATTGGGTCCAAAATCCCAAGGTTTATCCACATATGAGAAAGAGTACATGGCTATACTCTTAGCTGTCGAACAATGGCGTCAGTACCTTCAGCATGGGAAATTCATCATCTATTCCGACCAGAAAAGCTTGACCCAACTGAATGAACAACGGCTACATACCCAGTGGCAACAAAAAGTATTCACCAAACTGCTTGGGTTACAGTACAAAGTTCTCTATAAAAAGGGTCCTGAAAACAGTGTGGCTGATGCTCTGTCCAGGAAATCAATGCATGACTCACAGTGTGCAGCATTATCTGTTTGTACACCCTCTTGGATTGCTGAAGTTCAGCTTGGTTACCAATCTGATGCTCATGCTACTTCCCTGATTTCTAAGCTTGCTATTGACCCAGCTGCTGTTCCCCATTTTACTTACACTGCTGGTTTACTAAGGTATAAGAACCGGATATGGATTGGTCACAATCAGCCACTACAACATAAGCTGCTACAGGCATGCCATTCTAGTGCTGTTGGTGGCCACTCTGGCATTCCAGTTACCTACATCCGTATGAAGCGCCTGTTTGCTTGGCCAGGTATGAGGAAAGCTGTTACTGAATATGTTACCAACTGTACCATATGCCAGCAAGCCAAACCAGATAGATCAAGGCTTCCTGGACTCTTGCAACCTTTGCCTGTACCTTCTGGAGCTTGGCAAATCATATCAATGGATTTTGTGGAGGGGCTTCCAAGATCTGGGCATGCCAACTGTATACTGGTAGTGGTGGATTCATTTACCAAATACTCCCACTTCCTGACCCTTCAACACCCTTTCACTGCTGCTACTGTTGCGAAGCTGTTCTTGAATCAAGTTTACAGATTACATGGCCTTCCTTCTGCTATCATTTCAGACAGGGATAAGATCTTTGTTAGCCATTTCTGGCAAGAGCTTTTCAAGTTAGCTAGGGTGGATTTACAACTCAGCTCCAGCTATCACCCTGAGTCTGATGGGCAGACCGAGCGCGTCAATCAGACAATGGAAACATTCTTACGGTGTTTCGCAAATGCCTGTCCTTCTAAATGGTCTCAGTGGATTCCCTTGGCCGAGTTTTGGTATAATACTAGCACGCATTCTGCTATTAACACCTCTCCTTTTGAGGCATTATACGGCCATCCACCTCGCCATTTTGGTATTTCTGCTGCTGACAGTGTTCAGTCTTCCGATCTGTCTGGGTGGCTCCAGGAAAGGCAAGTGATGAACAACCTGATTCATCAGCATCTGCTTCGTGCCAAGCAACGCATGAAGAAACAGGCTGACAAGAAACGGTCTGATCGCCAGTTTGCTGTGGGGGACTGGGTTTATCTCAAACTCCAGCCGTATGTCCAATCTTCTCTGGCTCCTCGTTCCAACATGAAGCTGGCATTCAAATATTTCGGCCCTTATCAAGTGTCTGCTCGTATTGGCTCTGTCGCTTATAAGTTGGCGTTACCTCCTCAGAATCCATCCACCCGGTGTTTCATGTGTCCCAGTTGAAGATGGCTTCTGCTCCTGGTGATGAGGTACTTGCTCCATTACCAACTGATGTTGATGTGCCTCGCTATCCTGAGATCATCTTGCAGTCTCGCTCTACTCTCCGCGGCTCTCGCTCCGTGGATCAAGTGCTCGTGCAGTGGTCTGGTTGGCCTCGTTCTATGGCTACCTGGGAGGATGCAGTTCCGCTTCGTCAGCAGTTTCCTGAAGCAGCCGCTTGGGGGCAAGCGGCGTCTAAAGGAGGGGAGCCTGTTACCAGCCATCTACAAGTACTACTCAAGGCCCAATCGCTTCGCGTGTCGGAGGACGGCCCAAGAAACCCAACTCGATTCTGAGCGGCCCAGAGTGGCATACGAGCTAAATTCATGTAATAGAACTATNATAAGGGAGAGATCGAGAGAGAGGGAGGTTATGCTTTGACAACTGTAAACACTTTACTTCCTAATCAAGCCTTCCTCTGCTCTCCATCCTGCGTTCTTCTTCTCGTTCTCTATCTCGATTCTGCTTCCTTGCTAGATTTTCCTTCTTCCCCGCTACCCTTCTGCTAANTAGTTTGCTAAAAGTTTGAGCGAAGAGAAAAGGTACAACAGTGGATAAGGGCTGACAAACATATTCCAACATGAATACATCTGATAGAATCTTTTTGGCAACGTCCAAGCATAAACTTGGCACAACTGTCAGAGTGTAAACAAAATCAGTTAAGGAAAATGACATTCTGAAGTACCAATATTCCGTATTAGAATCTGAAGTTCCTTGCAATGGACCACAAAGTCCCGTTGAGACTAAGGCCGCACATCGTTGAACACAATAACAAAGCTAGATTCATGGTAAAAACTATGTGAGATCCTGAATGGCGCTCTTACCTCTTAGCCATAATTCAGGCGGAACATGTCATTCTGCACGTAGAAGTTCCCTGGTCCAACTGGCATCAAATGGAACATCTGCACAGTAAACAGGCTATAATGTCACCAATTTTGTTTATGCTTATCAATTATGAACCAAAGTAAGCTAGAGGAAATCCCAACAATTTCAATAAAATAAACTGATTTAACCCATATTAACATAACATCATGTACAACTTAACACAATAGAAAACTGAAGGCATTGTAGTCATTATGGATTCAGTGGAGGTATCTATTTTTTTTTAAAAAAAAGCAGACACAGCTCATTGAAACACAGCCAACTAGATGAAACACAATAATGAAGTAACTTCAAACAGTCCAAGCCAAAGAACATACATTACAGACAGTAGAAAAACATAGAGAGAAGTGATGTGTCCAATGTCCACATAATTATACAGTATGACAGTTAGAAAGGGGAAAAAATAAAAAATCAAACCACCAAGGGCCTGTTTGGATCCACCCAGCTAAACTTTAGCTGAGCGTGCTATTTGGATCCCTAGCTAAAGTTTAGCCTGTGCCTTGCCTACCGTCCAGCTAAACTTTAGTTGATTAGCTGGGAACACCCAGCTAATGAGCTAAACTTTAATTTGTGGATCCAAACGGGGCACAAAACGAAAGGATGGTTGGAATTCCCGAACATAGATGTGTTAGGTTGATGGCACCCACACTGGCAAGAGTCATTAAGGACGTACATCCTATAGTTTTTCTCCCAAAATTAGCTTATTGATGAAACAGGAGGGAAACACCCTGAACTCAGAAATCTTGGGATGGAAACACATACAAAAGCTACATACAAGGTAGTTCCAATACACGACAACTCTGATAGAACCAAGAGAACCGTACGATCTCTGCCTATGGTGGTGTTCCTTCAGTTTTGTGTTCCTGTTATGTTGTATCGTATTTTTTAGCTAAGCTGCATGCTACCCAAGCATCCATATTTGTTAAGACTCATAAATTTATGGGTGTGAAGATATATAGTTCAGCTATGGGACATATCAGGTGCAAACCAATTTTCCGTGCAAACTATGTAAACCTCAATTTGATATGAGTGTTAAGACAGCTACATATATAACTATGAGTATCAGATAAGTATAATGTGCAACTGTACTGCAAGTTAAGTTCAAAAAAAAAAAA
>JAZFNS010020000.1:43666135-43676491 GCA_037127165.1 Alloteropsis angusta | reverse complement strand
CTGTTTATTATTCCAAATGTGAGTGTGAAACGCTTATGCCTAAGTGCTACTCTTTGTAATAATCGACTGTGTACACCACCACAAGTGGTGTAGAGGCTGGAACTTTTGGTTCCATTATCTTAAAAAAAAGTATCTCAACATAAGGCTGCGCTTAGAAGAGCAAAAGATATTGTCACAGAATAGTATAGGAACTTTCCATCGGATGAAATGCATTAGCTGTTGTTTTGAGAGTAGAAAGTAGAAACCTACCTACATATCGAGGTAGCGCTAAAACTAAGCATAGCCAACTTTTTAAGAAACAACAAAAGCAAATAAATAATAATTTGTTCAAGTACGGCTAAACTCAAGCATAACCATGATGAAAAAATTAGTAAAGTACTGCTAAACTGAAGCATAACCACCATTGATAGCCATGATGAAAAAAATTAGTAACCATGATGAAAAAATTAACCAAAGCAAACAAATAAATAATAATTTGTTCAAGTACGGCTAAACTCAAGCATAACCATGATGAAAAAAATAGTAAAGTACTGCTAAACTGAAGCATAACTACCATTGATGACCATGATGAAAAATAGTAGGCATGATGAAAAAAATTAGTAAAGTACTGCTAAACTGAAGCATAACCATCATTGAAAAAAATAAAGCGAAAAAAGTGAAAAGGCAGGCAAAATTAAGATNTGAGAGTCGAACTCAAGACCTCCCGCTTACTAAACGGGTGCTCTAACCAACTGAGCTACGAAAGCCTCAATATGTAAAATCTCAGGATTATTATACTTGATTAAATGAACAGTTAAATGTTGTGAAATTAACCAAGCTAGGTTTTTGCTACAAAATCATACTGTCAATTTAACCGTTGAATTGCTCACTCAGTTTCCAAACAATGGATCCTAACGTTAAATTTCTTCACACAATTCCCTATGGAGATCCAGAATTGCTAGCATACTGCCAGTCTGCCACGATATCTAGCACTCAAACTTCCGGTGTTCTCATTACGTGGTTTCTGGTTCGCACATTTGTGTATACTCAGTAACTACCTTCGTCCCACAATATAAAAATTTCTTGATTTTTTGCCAATATTTGACAATTCGTCTTATTCAAAAAATTTATAAAAAATACTGTATTATTTATTTTGTTATCATCGTATATATTTTAAGTATATCATAATTATTTTTACATTTTCTCAAATTTTTTGAATAAGAAGAATGGTCAAACGTTGACACGAAAATAAAAAATTGCTTATATTGTAGATACAGAAAACCAATGCTAGCATTTACTCCGTTTGCGTCGACTTGAGATTGTAAACCACTAAAATACTGACACCATTCACCTTGAACATTACTGCACCTTTCAGTTATCCTTTAACAATATATAACAAAGAGTCTTCAACACAAAAAGGTAACAATCATTTTCATGTACTATAATAGTCAAATGGCTCCTTATTGGAAACTGGAGACACGTAATCCACGAACAAATGCACAAGTTATGCAGTCTGCTGCTGTGATACATTTGCAGTAATTTGTCCAATTATGCTAACCTAGTCCACTAACCGGACCTGAATGGATTGGAACACAGAGGTGGCAGCACAAGATCTGTTTAGGTCAGAGTCTGAGACCAGCAAGATCGTGTCTCCAGGTTTCACAGAATCCTTTGACTTCATCAGGTTGATGGTTTTCTTAAAGTTATCTTCCATACTATCTGATAATGGTAGATGCAGCGGAATCACTCCCCAGTAGAGGTTCATGCTCTTTCTTGAATTGGCATCATCAGTGAACGCAAATATGGGAGGGTTTGGTCGGTTGCGTGATAGAAGTGATGCCATGTGACCGTGCTTTGTGTACACAAAGATGGCATCCACAGCAAGGTTGTTTGCTGCAAAAAAAGGTAACGCTGTGAGAATTCAAGAGAAATTTCGTTACGATGTTCTAAATAAGAAAATAATAATTACCCATATCTACAGCACAGTTACAGATTTGCTCTGAGATCCGGTCAGGCAGAGCAATTGCAAGCTGGTGTTGTGGAAGAAGTTTCTGCATGTTCTCCTCACGGCTCCACGATTCCATCCTCTCACTCGCCGCACGAAGGACAGATAGAGCTTTATGAGGATATGCACCTATCGCTGACTCTGCTGATAGCATCACAGCATCTGCATATTGCCGCACTGCTTCAGAAACATCAGCCACCTTCATAAAGTACACAGTAACACATCATTGGAGAGTAAAAGGGTTAGATAGAATCCTTTCAGTCCCAAGCAAGCTGGGGTAGGCTAGGGATGAAACCCAACACGAGCCACCAACAAAAAGGAAAAAACTTAGATCAAATATAAAAAGGCATCAATAACAGTAATATTGTTATGGGATCTAAATTCTAGTTCAAGTTTCAGGCATGTGGACCAACGAAGGGAAAAGGTTAGATAAAAATGAACATGTTTTGAGCTCCATGCTTCTTCTAAAGTATTATAGTGGTTACCTCCGCCCGAGTTGGTGTTGGGTATTCAACCATTGATTCGAGAAGCTGAGAAGCAACTATCACAGGCTTGTTCAGGTGTCTACATAGAGCAACAATTGACTCTTGGATGGCTGGGATTTGTTCCAGAGGAATCTGAACTCCAAGATCCCCACGTGCTACCATGACTCCATCAGATGCCTTTATGATATCTTTCAGGTTCTTGAGAGATTCCAGACTCTCAATCTTGGCAAAAATTTTGATGTGCCTGTTTTACAACCTAATGCATAAGACTGGCACCTTGAAAATTAATATAATTGATAGTAATACCACTAAAACCATACTCGTAATCTAAATCTAAAACCATATTCGTAATCTAAATCTAAAACCATATTCGTAATCTAAATCTAAAACCATACTTTTGAGTTCTATTGAAGAGATTGTTTTACTTGCTAAACGCATTAGTAACTTAGTATCACAAACCGATGTTCCATAATTTACTCACTTGTTTTTAAACTATATTGCTACACCAGATTCACATTTTCAAGAATAGATGAAGTGCGCACTACATACGAAATGGATCAGGTACTTGTTGGAAGTCGTACAGCATCAATAGCTACACTGGTAAGAACCCTGATGCTGGTAAGTTCTACATTTCTTTGTCGAGATTTTAATTTGGCACTCTGTTCCCTCATCATAAGTAAAGTGAAGTTGCCTTTTTTATTTTAAAATTACAACAGAGTTTCTCCATTCAGCATCCAGATAAAACATCAATACATATTAACAAAAAAAATTGTACATATATTTTGAACTACATCTACAAATCTCTACCAACATTTTATACAAGTGGCAGTAAAGGAAATAAAATAAATGACTTCATATGGAAGTTATCTGCTCACTCTAATGATCTTCTGGAGAGGTAAGCCTTTAACTGTTTTATATCATTATCATCTTTTACGAAAGATAGAGCAATGCAATCGACTCCTTCGGCTATCCCAAATTCGATGTCTGCCCAATCCTACAATATATGCAAGCAGGAAATACATCGACAATTTCATCATATGAAACTGAAAAGGATTGATCTAGGAGGCACAAATAAACATATAGGTCAATATTTGATAATACTTAATAGACCAACAAAAATGCTGCATTAGAAGGGAAATACAAATTTGAAATACATTAGCTCCAGGAACATCAGGTACTGTGTTAAAATAAATTAACCTTTGCCGACAATGTAGGAAGACCAAAGTTCCTTTCAACTAATTTTCCATTCCTCCAGAATGACAACTTGGCTCGAGGAAGGAGCAAACCTGGGTCCGTGCACTTACAGCGTAAATCATTTCCAATTTTCTCAGTAACTTCAAATGTTGCCATTCCACCGTCTATTACAAGTTCATCACCAACTAGAATGCCTGAAATTTGCAAAAATGGTTTCTTTCATGAGCAATGTTTAGAACTCAGTATGCACAGCCAACAAAAAAAGCCTGTTCATTTTCAGACCATCAGAAAATTTCTCGAAATTCACATGCATTGTGAATGGATGGGCTTCATCAGTCTTTACATTTGTAAATAACCACTCTGAGTCGCCCTGCAATATATCAAGAAAAGAGGAAAACCTAGCATGACTTCTCCAGAAGATACAAGATACCACTACAAAGACCTAAGTGTTTTACTGCTCAGAAGATTCATGAACCAAATGATTTGACAAATCAACGAAGAGTATCGTTTAAACAAAACCATAATGGGTGCATAGTTATATAGTTCAGGGCAAGGCCCCAGTTTGTCAGAGTCTAGGTTACCTCAATACTGTAGTTTACTACATTGTCAATATCACGAGACATACTGGAAAATGATACATCTTAAATATATCTTGACAAGTATTGGATGACTTTTCCATATAAGTAAGAACTGTTGAACATCCTTACACCACCCTCATATTTGAATTACCAACAATCAATTATTCCAGGATCTGTCAGCTTAACACTAACCCACATGAACATGGATACCTCCTGATAGCTAAAGCTACATACTAAGACCTCATGATTTCAGGAGAGCCACTTGTGCCATTGCACATTGCAGTGACCAATCACACTGTTGGTGTGGCATCACCAATCATAACGATGTTGTATTCAGCAGGTTGCTATCTCGACACTAATTGTCATAATAATTCAGACTACACATTAGACACATCTGATCCCGAACCAATATAAAATATACAAATCCATAAGCACTATTATTTCTAAAGGAACATGAAAGCACCTCAGCACAATCACAATGTCTTGCTCGACATACTGTTAGCAGTCAGTCTGGTACAAAATCCAGTCATAGCCCACCTATCTCATTATTACAGAAGCACAGAAATGAGAATTCCTTTTATTTTGTTTATTTAAACAAAGGATCAGCCAGCATACAAATGATTCTTACAATCAAGTGGACCAACAACCTAATTCAACCATACATCAAAATAATTTAAACAGGAGAAGAGTTGCATTATACCATTGCCAATTTATTCGTCATGTAGTAAAGCAAAACAATCACATAATATTCGGCAATTGACCACCATATTCAAACTTTTCCAATCACACTCAAGTGACTACGTGAGTATGGGTTCCATCACATCAATGCAATTAATCACAAACCATAGTTAGCTTCGATCACAAGAGAACACAAAATTGGATGCTACTCCTCTATTTAAAGCAGCATGATAATACTTGCAACTAGTTCACTGCGCAACTAGACAGCTCCACAACCACATAGGCAGCACAGATATCGTGTCACAATTCCCTACGTGATGCAAGTTCGACACCATGGCCAGATATATATACAGCGCCGGGGACCATGAGGACACGATGATGCAGAATGGCAGAGACCAGAGAGCGACCCACCTCGGCCTTGACGGAGGTGGCGCCGCCGTGGTCCGCGACGAGGAGCTGAGAGCCCTCGGTGTCGACCATGAGCGACACGCAGAACCCTTCCTCCTCGTTGAGCCTCCGCACGGCGCGCATGGCGGCCCGGTGCCACTCGCGGCCGCCGTGGCAGAGGTTGACCCTGGCCACGCCCATCCCGCCGCGCGCCAGCGCCGGCAGCGCCTCCACGCAGGCGGGCCCCACCGTGCACACGAGCTTCGTCTTCCGCATCCCCATGAACCCCTTCTCCCGCAGCTCCGCCTCGGACACCACGTCCATCGCCGCCTCCCCTGCCGCCGTCCCCGCCGCCGAGGTGCGGATCCGGTGTGCGGACCCGTGGCGCCGGGCCGCCGGGGAGGAGGCGGCGGCTAGGTAGAGGAAGGAGCTGGCAGTCCCGGCGGAGGCCGNCCATTAGGGTTAGGGTTTTACGGGGCGGAGGCCGGGCGGCGGAAGGGCAGAGGAGGAGGAGGAGGCGGANGGTGGTGGCCCGGCGGATGATGCGAGGGGAGAGGGAGACTGCTTCTTCTGCGAGTAGTTTGTGCTGCTGCAGGCAGTGAGACAATGACATGTGGGTCTAACCAAGCAGGTGGCTGCTGATTGGCCACTGGCCAGTATACACCCTGACGTGTGGGGTCAGTGGGCCTGGCATGTTGTTTGGGTTCTTCTTAATTTGCTTTCCCGCCATTGGTGGGGTTGCAAGGTTATTTAAAACGCATTTTTGTTTTGAAAAAAAAAACATAACATTTCTGCAGATTTAACTTGTGCACCTAAAGCTTGAACTATTTCAAAGCATTTATGCTGCAGCTTTTATATCTATTACCAAACTTTTTTCTAAGCTTAACAACTTCCAACAAGTGTTCTGTGTTCCTTTTTTAGATAATGGTATCTCCTCTGCCAAAAATTCAGCCAGACTACATTTCAGTGCATCTGAATCACCAGAACAGTATCATCTATAACCATCAGTCATCTACTGGGAAAAATACAGCCAGCAGAGGTTTCAGACTTTCAGTGTAATATGAGATTTCAGAAGCAAATGAAAATCCATAACATTGCATACAGCCATGAAAAAGGTCATAAGATCAATGAATTACTCTACCACAACCTTCTCTAATTAATTCAAGCTCATGAAATAGGGCCAATAATTAATTCAAGAGTCGCATCCCCAGCATTGGTGAACGGATTCTAGATGTTTATGATTCTCTGTTCAAGCTGTTGACAGCGAGATTCTCTGTTCGTTTATGAAAATAGTACTGTCAATTCAACCACTCCACAGTCCGAACAGTGTACAGCGAGATTATAGAGATTTCATTCAAGAAAAAATATATAAAACAATGCATTTTTTTTTGGCATCTCAACCGCAATATAAAATATCTGTGCTGTGAATCCAGATCACCATTCAAGTAAGAAACCTAGGAAAGAAATTGATCCTTCTCAATTAGAGAACAGTACAACAAGCAGGTTAACAATCAATCATGAAAGCTTATGAGCTGATGCTAAACACACAAGTCCTAACAGTTTTTATAAGAGAGAACAGCAGAGAGCTGTTTTATCACGCCATACATATCTTGGCCAATACCAAGACATGTCCATGAAATTAGCAGCAGCCAAAGCGGCAAGTATGCTAAATCTAAGAGTTAAATTCTCTAGAAAGTAGTTGAGAGGACCAGCTGCCCCCATCTTAAGCTTCTGGTGACTTAATATTCCTTCTGGAACGCCGGACTGGGGTCATTGCCTCATCCTCCCTGTTTCCCTGTGTATTTGCAAGGATGGCAGGAGTTAGCAAGATATACAAGATAAATGAACAAAACTGATGGGAAAACAGAATTGGACTACTTACTTTCTTGGCAGGGATCTTCTCAAATGTGGTGAAACTGCCATAAGATGCTGTGGATTGTGCTGTGGAACCCCTGGACACCTTTGGCTCAAGGCCCGAACTCCCCTCACCCCTGGCCTTCCTCCTCCTGCCAAGCCCAGATGACAAGCTGCTGCTATACTGTGAGGCACCAGAGCCACCAAGTTTCTCGGTTTCTTCTACCACAGGATTCTGAAATTGTGAACTCTTGGCCACATGCCCCTCGCTGCTTCCTGAATCAGAAAGACTTTGGACTTGCTCCACTTGTTCAGCCTGCTCAACTTGTTCAACCGGTTCATTGGAGTCCAAGGCAACACGAGCTTGCTTCTGCCTCATGCAAAGGAACGCCAGAGCAGCCGAAACAATAATGGTGGCAAGAGCAGCACCAAGTGCAGCAGTACTGGAGACTTTGTCCAAGTAACTTGGCCACATATCAGACCCAAACTTCTCTCTGTGGTGCACTTCCTGATCCTCCTTGCCATCAGCACGATCACCCTCAGAGTCCTCAGTCTGAACATCTTGCTCCAAGGAAGACTTGCCAAGGTCCTCTGCTCGTTCAGGCTCGGCAGCAGATTGAGAAGGAATTTCTGAATTTTGAATGGAGGTTGCCATCTCTTCTCTACCACTACCTGAAACTTCTTCAGCAATCTCTTCTCCACTACTACCCGAAACTTCTTCAGCCATCTCAGCATTAAACTCATCTACTTCTGCATCAAAAGACTCTTCTACTTCAGCAGATTCCAGTTCCATTTCAGCATCATCAATTTGTTCTTCTACTTCAGCATCATCAATAGGTTCTTCTACTTCAGCATCACCCAAGTTTGCCATTGCCTCTAGATCAGGCTCTGTAATCATATCAGTATCACTCTCTGAAACAACCTCCTGAATCTCCAACTCTTGCTCCACACTGATTGGGCTTGTCTGAGCAGCACCATAGTAGTAGAAACCAACAGCGTGATCTGCATCTAAAACAGCAGGAGCAGCACTCAAATTGGCCACAAAGTACGGACCAAAGACCTCTAGTTCGTGGGAAGACGCAATAGCCTCCCAGTACGACGTGACCAAGTCCAACGAACTGCTAGACCATTGCTTCAGCCTAGCAGCCAACTCCACAGGATGCAGTTCTTGAACTGAAAGAAAGTCTGACACCTTCGACAGGGAGGTGTTCAGCATGACAGGGGAACCCGGCGGTGGTGGCACGCAGATGAGCGCTGCAGCCATGAACAGAACCAGAGCAAGGGGAGCGAGCAGGAACCTCAGCGGAGACCTCTTCTTCTTCTTCGGACGAGCTTGCTGGGGGCTCGCTGCAGGCTCCTGCTCCTGTATCACCACGCCACCAGCTCGTTCCTTCCCCTCAGGCGTCAGCACCTGAGCCAGTGGCGAATCCGGCTCGGGGTGCGGCTGCAGGACGCCAACCACAGCCGATGCAGCACGCTCGGCTCTGGCCTCATGTGCAGGGGCCAGATCCGACGTCTCCTCCTCCGTGAAGTCATCTGAAACTGACGACACCGTCGTCTGCTCTTGCTTTTCCGCGGACAAATCCTCCTCCGTGACGGTGGCGGTGTCGACCTCCTCGCTGCTGCTGCTGCTGCTCTCGGAGACGAAGACGTCCTCGAGCCGGCGCGCGCTGCCCCCACCGCCGCTGTGGCGGTACATCTCGACGCGGGGGTTGGGCTTGTAGCGCAGGAAGCGAGGCCTCGGCGAGAGGTAGTTCGTCTTGGGGTCGTACGGGGCCGCCGCGTCCATCGAGGAGCCGTCGTGGTGGTGGTGGTTGCACACGGGATTGTCCGCCTCCTCGTCGCCCGCGAACGAGTGCCGCGCGCCGTGCGAGGCCAGCGGCGCGGCCTCAGGAGGAGGAGGAGGAGGAGCGGGCATCCCGTCGAGCGAGAGCCGCAGGCGGCGGGGCGCGCCCAGAGCGGCGTCGGGCGGAGGCGGGCCCCTGGGCTTGGCGCTGTGCGCGAGGTCCCCGCCCGGGGACGAGGGGGCGGCGGGGTCGTTGCGCTCCCCGAGGATCTTCTTCCTGGGCGAGGCGGACGGCGCGACGGCCTTGGAGGACGCGGAGATTGTGGGCGCCATGAAGCTCTTGGCGACGCCGCCGCCGCCGTAACCGCCGCTGGTGCGGACCTTGTGCGTCCTCGCGGCCGGGGCCGCGTCCCGCGGGTCGTTCTCCTTCTCCCCGCCGCAGGCCCGCGGGGAGGCGGCGCGGCCGCTGTTCCTGCAGACGGAGGAGCTCCTCTGCGGAGACTCTGCAAGCGAATGAATCGACCAGAGAATCCGTAAGAAATCAGCAGATCGGAGGACGCAACCGAATCGTCCCGAGAGTACAGATGTCGTCGCGAGGCATGGGGCGAAGGAGGGAAGGGGATGAGATGAGGGTTCTGCCCAGCCCAATACAGAAACAAACCCGGCGAAATCCGCATGAACAGAACAGGGGAAACAAGCCACGAATCGCGGCGAGGGGAGGCGAGGGCTTACCGAGAGGGGACGCGGCGGGCCTGAAGGGGCTGGAGTCGGCGCTCCGCCTGAGGCCACCACCGCAGCACGGCCTCGCCGCCGGGCCCGGGGACGGGGACCTCGCCGCCGCGATCGACATCCGGTCGCTGCTGCTGCTGCTGCGTTCGATTTGGGAAGGGGGGGAGCGTGAGTTGTGGAACGGGAGGAGGCGGAGATTTTGGGGGAGGAGAGGAAGAGGGAAGAAGAGAGGGAAGGGGATCTGTTTCCCGATCTGTAACGGCTAGCTGGCTCTTATACTGTGCAGAGGAGGGCTCTCTCTTGTGGTGGCGGAGTCCGTCCGTCCTTGTGACCGTTGGGGTTTTGGGATCGGTGGACGCGCGTCGGTCGCTTCTGCTCCTGCCCGTTGCTCCGATGGGTCATGGCCTCATGGGTGCCTAGCTGCGAGGCGGGCCAGGCTTCAGTGGCCCAGAGTCTCCCAGCCGATCACAATTCACAAGCAGAAGCAAGCAGTCGACCGTTGCCACCGGCCGAGCCGATCCTGGGCTGGGGCCTGGGGTTGTGTATGGAACGATATTTTCAAACGAGGAGAAAATAGCATACGAAGTCACGAGTGACACTCATCGTGTAGAGGGGCAGTCTACAGCCAAGTTCGTCAGTGCCAGTCAGGGTAAAAGAAACAAGACTAGTAGGTTCCGAAAC
>JAZFNS010020000.1:42987514-42997648 GCA_037127165.1 Alloteropsis angusta | reverse complement strand
TGCACAAGTGCACAGCACTGCCACGCGACCAAATACTCGGAGCACACAAACACAGCACACAGCGGCGGCTGGCGTCCGTGGACCTGCAGCAGCAAGCTTGACACGCGTGGAGCACGCGGAGCACGGGAATATTCCTCGCCGATCCTCGCGTTAGCTGCATCGCAAGGTCTACAAGGCTGCAACTCCCACTGACAATGGGCCCAAAAAGATACCGGGCCATCATGTCAGCCGGTGCGCTCGGACGCCACCCCACTGACCCACTCCGCCCGTCGCGCCCGACCCGAGCGGTTGACCGGGCGGCGCCGACGGCACCGGACCACGCACGGTGCACGGCGGCTCGCTCGCTCGAGAAGCCTCCGCCCCTCAGCTCACCCGTCACTGCCCGCCCAGGCGAGGCGAGCCGAGGCGCCCCCATTAATACCGAGCCCGCACTCCACCTCGCGCTCGCACCCCATGCCAAACCTCGCCTCGCCGCGCGCGCGCGCTGCCACTGCCAACCATGCTCGGCGCGGCGCTCCGGCTCCGGCTCCGCGTGCTCCGCCGCCGCCGCCACCACCGGGGCCAGCGGCGCCGCGGGCGCTCCCGCGGGGGGAGAGCGGCGGCGGGAGACGGGGAGCGGGAGCCCGTGCTGCTGGTGTCCGGGATGGGCGGGTCCGTGCTGCACGCGCGCCGGCGGTCCAACCCCAGGTTCGACCTCCAGGTCTGGGTGCGCATCCTCTTCGCCAACCGCTACTTCCAGAAGTACCTCTGGTCGATCTACAACGCCGACACCGGTGGGTTGCCTTGCCTGCCTGCCTGCTTCAGCTGCTGTGCTGCTGCTTCGTTGCTACGGCCTACGGGGATCGCCCGCCCCTTCAGGTGTTCGATGGAACGCCTGAATCGAGTTGGGGAGTGGCTGTCTGAAGCGTGCCTCTGGTTGCTCCTTCTCGCGCAGGTTATGTGGAGCCGTTGGACGACGACGTGGAGATTGTCGTGCCGGAGGACGACCACGGGCTGTACGCCATCGACATTCTTGATCCTGACTGGGTGAGCTCCCGTGTGTTGGTTTTGGTTCAATGGAAGGCGTCAAAACTTGATTAGTTTAGTCGGTTGTGTTTCCTTGGTTTCTAAGCATGGTATATTCTTTTCTGAGACCAGTGGATTGGAATATCTGGAGTGAGTTGCTTCGCACTCGGTCATTGGTGATTTGTGTGAATAGGAAGGGTCGAAGGGGACAGGATGAAACAACCACGGAGGAACTCCATCACTGTCAAAATAGAAACCTTTTCAAAAAAAAAAAAACCCTCCTTGTGAAAAGACAGGGACACACGATTTGTGGATATACACTATAGACTGCATTTGGGTTGTGGACAGATAAACATAGCAAAGCTGGATTTTTGGGTAGTTCCCTACAAATTTATAATTATCTTTCTCTTTTGAAATTTGTGGTGCATTCAATCATGCTTTTGGTGCCTATAGTGTTAGCAAACTTTCCAGAGACACACACCCTGGGAACTGGGAACACCTAACCACACAGCAGCATATGGGGGCTTTGTGTGAGTACTACTGGTAGCTGCAACTTGAGTAGTGAGACAATGTTGATCATGCATTGCCCATGAAGAACACATAAGCTCATTTAAGCAACTGATGAGATTGATACTGCTGTTGTATAACTGTTCTTTTTTTATGACCACTACTAAAATCATTGATTGTATCTTTACTTCTTTGTCAGAATTGATGGTCAGAATCACATAGAATCTTGAACTTTATTCTGTATCAATATATTCACCTTTCTGTGGTATGCCCCTAAATGTTTGTGATATGATTTTTCCTTTGCTTTTATGCTTCAGTTTGTAGAAGTTGTCCATCTGTCTATGGTGTATCACTTCCACGATATGATTGATATGCTCATTAACTGTGGATATGAGAAAGGGACCACACTATTTGGATATGGTTATGATTTTCGTCAAAGCAACAGGTACTTTCCTATATGTGGCCTTATTCGAATGCTGCTGAGTGTTGAGTTGGTAACATCAATAAATGAATGGATCAAAAGCACAAGATGCTGTAACAGTGGTTTTATCTGGCAGGATAGACAAAGTAATGGTTGGTTTGAAAACAAAACTTGAAACTGCTTATAAGATTTCTGGAGGGAAAAAGGTTAATATAATCTCACATTCTATGGGTGGATTGCTAGTGCGCTGCTTCATGTCTATGAATCATGATGTGAGTTTTCATGTTTGCTATGTTATTTCCTTATGCCATAAAAATCCATTTATCGATTTTCCCACTTTCTAGGTATTCGCAAAGTATGTAAACAAATGGATTTGCATTGCTTGTCCATTTCAAGGTAAGGTTTTGACCTTTCAGTCATTTCCTCTATTATTGCTGCCTTTTTACAGAATAGGGGTTTATAGTAGTAATTTTATCTCTGCAGGTGCTCCAGGATGTATCAATGATTCTCTACTTACTGGACTGCAGTTTGTTTATGGTTTTGAGAGCTTCTTTTTTGTTTCTAGATGGGCTATGCACCAACTGGTAATTTCTTGATCATGTTTTTTGCAAACAATGTTTTTATCATGTTTTAATAGCCAATTGCCTCTACAAAATTTTCAGTTGTCTTTTCGTCCCCTTTTAAGCCTGTTCCAATTATATGCAGCTTGTTGAATGCCCATCAATATATGAAATGTTGCCAAATCTGGAGTTCAATTGGAAGGAAAAACCAATTATTGAAGTTTGGCGTAAGAGCCCTGAAAAGGATGGAACAGTGGAGCTAGTTCAATATGAAGCAACTGATTGCGTATCCTTGTTTGAAGAAGCTTTAAGGAACAATGAGGTAGTTTTTTTGCATCACGATGCTTTTTTGGTAGTGTTGTTTCTGACACAGTTATTAGTACATATAAATCTAAAGTGACTTTGCTACCAGAGTTAAGAACCACACACTTATAAGTTATAAGCTAGGCATTAAATTCATGTGCATGACTCTATGCAGCTCTCTTAGCATGTGTAACTCTTTAATCCACTGATACCCTGTTCCCTTTTGGCCTTTTCTTATGTATCTGTAGCTCACGTACAATGGTAAGAAAGTAGCACTACCATTCAATATGTCAGTCTTCAAATGGGCCACTGAGACCCGCCGAATTCTTGACAAGGCTGAACTACCAGATACTGTGAGTTTTTACAACATATATGGGACATCTTATGAGACTCCATATGATGTATGGTAAGTATTATGATGGCAGCTGGTACTAGCATTGTGTAGCTTTTCTTAGTACTCTAGATTTTTTTTGACATTTATTGTTCTTATTTTAGGCTACCTTCAGGCTTGTAGGTTATCAATATATGTAGTTAAGGACTTAAGGTAGAAAAACTTTGCCATCTGACATGAATTGGGGTGGTACTCTATAAATATTGAATATGATAAAAAAAATGAGGTAGATTTCAAAGAGATACTATTGGTGAGGATACTTCAGAATTGTTTAAAAGTGGAAAACTGGAAATACTCTAGTGACAAGTTTGATTGCTGATACACAAAATTCGTTCCCATCTCTAAATACGTTATTTCTATTTTCACACAGCTATGGCTCTGAAAGCTCCCCGATTGGAGATCTGTCAGAAGTGTGTCACACAGTGGTATTGTACCCTCTTGCTTGAGACTCGTAAGACTCTAGTTGTATACCTTCAATGGCCTTTGACGGTAATATGACACCTGGATGACCTCTTTTCAGCCAGCATACACGTATGTGGATGGAGATTGCACAGTTCCTATTGAATCAGCAATGGTGAGTTGATGACCATCCTACACCGTGCAGTATACGCTAAGAACTGCATTCCTTGTTTTGTTAAAGACACCTAACTACTACATGAGCTTGTACAGATGCCAGACTAAAAGTCAAGAGTGAAACAGTAGCAATTTCAGATTTACACCAATTTTGNCGTGTGGGCAGTATACACTCCCCAGCAGTAGTAGTGTTCCATATTCTTTCAAACGCATTTTAGCTCGTTTGGAATAGCATACCTCTTGCAGTCTTGCTCACTTTCATCACTGATGCAGTCACACAAGCAGCTTCTCACNTGTGTGGGCAGTATACACTCCCCAGCAGTAGTAGTGTTCCATATTCTTTCAAACGCATTTTAGCTCGTTTGGAATCGTGGACTAGGATAGCATACCTCTTGCAGTCTTGCTCACTTTCATCACTGATGCAGTCACACAAGCAGCTTCTCACNGCTTGCCATGTCCCATGTATGGTTGTCAACAGGCTGATGGGTTCGCGGCGAAAGAAAGAGTTGGTGTCAAGGCCGACCACCGTGGTCTGCTGTGCGATGAGAACGTATTTGAGCTTCTCAAGAAATGGCTCGGTGCAAGCGAGAAGGCACAGCATCGTTGTTGCATGTCGAAACCCAAAGTGTTGGACTCGGAGCTCATATGATCGGATCTCCTGGTAGGCGTTATCCCAATCTCTTCAGGAGGACTGTTATTTTAGCCCTTCCTCTTGAAGAGACGACGAGACACAAATTGTGGTGATTGCATTGTATGTATGTATGCAGAGCGTAGACCTCCGCAGGGAACAAAGGGCCATGCCCCATGTGCACGATGTATAGTTGCCTGGCATATATGGCACGCATATTCATGAGCCCTTCTACGCTGGAGCGTGTTGAAGCAATAATGGAATCCAGCATGGTTTCAAAAGCATTCTGGAATTGGGTTGAGCATATGATATTTTGACATTACCTCATCTGTAAAATTTTCATCAGCAGAACACTGCATTTCATAACGAAGCACAAGATCATTAGATCATGGTAGCGCTGATGGCAATATGTGGCGGGCTAAAATAACCATGTAGAGCGGAGGCGAATAAACGTGGAGGTCGACGCCGTCAACGCCGCGGAGCAGCAAATGGGGTCCATCCCTGAGAGTGCCTCATTTTGTTTTCCGGTGCTAACTGTAGCACAACTTTGATCATTAATTAAAAATATTAAATAAAGGTATTTTACAAAACTAACCCCAGAACCCTACACTAGGAACCCTGAAAAATCTAATGAGATCTTTGACTGTATGATTAGAGAATGTTTAGAGGATGGTTACTGTAGCCAATCATCGGTTAATTAGGCTCATTAGATTCATCTCGAAAAGTTACGCTCCTACCTAAAAAAGTTTTGCAAATTGACTTCGTCTATACAAGAAAGATTACCTCCATACTAGATGCTAGACTAGGAAACCAAACATGGTCAGCATCTACCTCACGACTCACGACTGAAAGAGTATATTCTTGTGAACGTGATATCGAATATCAAGTGTCTACTACCTCCGTCAACAACCAAAAACAAACGTGATCAAACCTCAGTTTGCTGTCACGAGACTCCTTCCAAGTAATTTCCTTAATCTTAGTAGGTACGGTGTTAGTGTTCTTGGTAAGCGCAGGGAATTCGGTAGGCAGCCTGGGCAATTCAGTTGGAAGTATCGCTCCTCTGTTCTTGGTGAGGAAACACGGTCATCTTCTCCTTCGAGGAGCACGCACGTTAATGGCGGAGATAGTAGCCTCTGCGTTGGCAACCGAGGCGGTGAGCAGGATATCATCCCTTGTATCCGGCGACAAACGCAGCAACGAGAGCGTCGAGGACAGGGCCGAGAGGCTCGAGATGGCGGTGCTCAAGATCCGCAGCGTCGTCGCCGTCTCGGAAGACCTCCACATCTCCCACCCGCCGTTGCTGCGCTGGAAAGCGAAGCTCAAGCGCGTCGCCGACGAAGGCGACGACCTGCTGCACACGCAGTACAAGAAGCAGCGAGCGCTGGGGTGCGATCGCGCCAGCGAGAATGGACCAGCAGCAGGTAACTCGATTTCCCGTTACTTTATCCAGGCGGCCAGGCGCCTCGCTCCGTTTCGCCGGAGAGAAGCCGCGGCGCTGCTGGACGACGCCACGCTGCGAAGGTTCGAGAGGCTCGCCGACGGCGCCGACAGCTTCTTCAGGCTGGTCGAGTCCGGCGGCCGCCCCAAGGGGTCCATGTTCTTGCCGTCGCTGACCCGGTCCCTGCTCGCCGGTGAGTCGATGGAGTTCTCTGTCCGAAGGAGAAGCGGCGGCGGCGACCGTGTCATGCTGTGGCCATGGCCGGCGGATCCGGGCACTGGGGGGGATGGACTCCAGGCATGTCTCGCCGTGGTGCGCGAAGACGAGGTGATGTGGGAAAAGAACCTGAAGATGTGCGTCGTGTTCCGGCTGTCGGAGGCGACGGACATACTGGCCATCGCCATGGGTTGCATCGAGCTCCTGCTGCCCCAGTTCGGCGCCGCCGGCGTCGCCATCAGGATGCTGTTGGCTGAAACCATAGGGCAAAGAGGCGACAGCTCCGATCTTTCAGAGAGTTCGATATGGTGCCGTCGACACGTTCAGAGCTACAGCCGTGATGATCGTGGGCCATCTGCTGCAGGTGAGGAGAGGAGACGTACTGGCATGTTACTGCCCCACACAGTGCTTCAGCTTACTGCAGATTGTTACGCCTCGCCATCCATGGGCAGATCGTCATCTCCCATGAAGCAGGACGGCCTTCCTCTTAAGCTGGCGTACCATGTGTCTCCACACTTCTTGCCTGAGAAGCATTCAGCAGGCCAATTGGAGCTGGTTGAGCAAGATGATGTCCGGAGGCTGCTGCCCAAAGTTACAGATGATGGTTTCTATGATGGTGGAGGACAAGCAGTGACTTGCAAAAGGGAGATCTGGTGCCCACAAACCTCCATGTATTGCATGGTCAGTCCAGAAATTTCTCAGCCATTGACGATGGAGCAGGCGCGCCAGAAGGAAAGTTCATCTGGTACCCCTAGCAGGAGGAGAAGGATGGCCAAAACAAAATCTCAATCTGTGTCAAGGTCGCAAAAAAGATTGCAAAATTATAACAAGGAAGTTGCATGCCCTTTTTTTCCTCAACTGCATTGACTTATTTAAGGACTTGTATTATGTCGATCTCTTATTTCTGACAAAGTGTTACTCCTGCAATCTCTTGTGTCAATCAGGCTCATATACTTGTTGGAATCATCTGGTTCTGTCCAGCATCTTTGTCATGACTCCTCGGTAGTCAGTAGCCATCAGTGGAACTGATGAGCTACGACTAAATTATTGTTCATCCAAAGAACACTATAGCAGCAATTGAGAAACATGAACCTACAATTCACAAAAAACAATATGCATAAAAGCAAGTGATGCAAGACACGCAAGAGAACTGTTGAGTACATCCGTTGATCTATTTTTTCTTTAAAAAAGATGAATTTCCTTAGTTTGTTTCCCAACTTGAATTTTGCTCAAACTAAATAATGTAAGAGGATAGACATTAACGCAATGCAACATACAATCATGCTACTACAGTTGCTACGACAAAGCTTCACCGTGGTCGGGGTTTCAACAGTTCACAGAACGAACAGCCATTATCAATATTTCTCTCTTTTATTTGAGCCTGAATTTCTGAGACATTGCAGGATGCTTCAAAACTGTACTGCATTCCTTACCTCTGAGTTCCTAAGACCTTTTGACTGGCAGCGTAGGGAAACGGAAGTATCTGGTGACCAGCTAGCGGCCGGAGCCTAACGATCAGGAACATTTTGATTTATCACGCCTGGAATTCTTGTGGAAGGAATGCAGCTCCCGTCTCTCCCATTTTTTTGCAATTTGATTTTGAACAGCACGGACGAAGGCCATTGAAGAGGTGAGGACGTGAGGCGACCGCAGCGAGGAGAACGCGCGACGAGGAGACCGTCCGTCCACTTGGGTCTGAGCATCTCCACGCCGAAAAGAGGAAATTCGGCGAATCCCGGCCATCGCTGGGCAGGATCGCGGAGAGATTGGGAGGAAGGGCCGCAGCGGGGCTGCGCAGATCCGGCAGGGAAGAGGAAGGCTACAAGGCTAGAAGCGTGTGCGACCTTCAATTTCTATTGATCCTGAACCTGAAGACTGAAACGTTCAGTTAGATTGACTCTGAAGACTGAAAATGGCATGGCCTAGTTGCAGTGACAATTTTGCCTTCACTTTCAACTGTCCCTGAAGACTGAAAAATCTCAGCTCCTTGTTCATCCAGATTCTAGACACCATGCATGATAGCATGAGCAGAAAAACAATATTCAGCTCCTTCAATATTAACAAATGCATCCCAATTCTGTGTTTATAAAAAAAAATATAGAATCAACAAGGGGAAGCATGCGCTATGCAATGTACTTGTCCTAGATACTGACCTTTTCTTTTCCTCACATCTAATAGCAAAAGGACATCACGCTTCACAACCAACTGTGTACATGCTCCATTACAGGTTAGTTTGTAAGACGGTTGCCTAATATCTTGACGCTGTAGCAGCTGATGCAAACTCCTTGTTGGAGGCTGGCCCGTCATCTCCGACGCCAGAAACCAGTGCTGTGTGGTTCGCCGTTGCAGCCTCCTCGTCTCCGCCCCCAGTAAACTGTGCGGTCTCTTCGGCAATCTGCTTCGAACCCCTGCTTGCAGCAGTTATTAAGTGGTTAGTGACACCAGTATAGTACCTATAACTATAAATCAAGTCAGAGACAACAGAAAACTGAAAAGGCACAGTACTTGTATGAGTAGATGACAAGGCCGACTGCTGTGCCAGCAAAAGCAACGAAGTACATCCAATCAACCTGCAGATGAGCAGAGTTTGCTTCCACCAGATCAATTTATGCATGGCTATTGTGATGAATAAATGGAGAAAGGAATCCATGTGTTCATACCTTCTCATGATAAGCGAAGATACGGATTAAAACGGCCCACATGTCTGAGGTCAGTAGCGAGAGATTTAGCATAGTTGCGCCACATATCTGCAGAAATCAAACGCTGATCTGTTCTGTAAATTTCTTCAGGGCGATCATGAATCTGTCGCAAGAGGACAGTAGTTCTACCTTGAGTATAATCGGTACCGTCGAGTAGAACAAGAACATTGCCAATGCAAATCCTATGAATGGAAAAATCTGAAAGTTTTGTAGAGAGTCAAAAAATAAATCATGATCCACAAGGTGTTAATGGAACATGCTTGGCCATAAATAATTTCTAGGGTTGGGAGGGAAGGAGACTCACCGCACCAGCATTCCAGTGGGTTGATCTGAGCTCTTGTCGTTCAAGTATGCTTCTGTAGAGTTGTCAAGGAAATGGAAGATGGGAGTATATTTCTATTTTGTCTTTGAGACTCTGGCATGTAAAGTTGAATGAAGTTAATTTGGTCTATGATTAAAAGAATTCATGTTTCTAACCATAACCATGAATGCTTCCAAATTATGGCTGCATTTAAAAGGGATGAACACCATTACAGTATTATTGGTTGAACTGGTTGAGCCTCCATTTCATGCTGAACCAATTATCAGTAAGTGGTTTGTATATCAACCAAATAAAATAAAATGAACCAGTAAAGATCTGGAAGGCAGTGGTTGATGTAGTTAAATATGTTAAGTCACGAAAAGAATCTTATGTTTTAATTTGCTTGTAGTAGAAGTGCTACAGAAGAAATTACTGTGGAGAAAGGAAATTCAGATATTACTGCAGGAGGTCAAGTTTTTTCTTTTTATGAGAAGCCAAAGGATACATCTGTATACCACTTATAATCGCTCCAAAAACACCAAGCATTGCCATCACCTCAATTCTGTTGCTTTTTTTGACAAAATACTCCTGAAATTTTGTAGATCTTTAAAGCTTCCAAGACAATGAAATCTTTGAAAATTTATAGTTCTACTTTAGATCCAAGACAATGAGATGTTTAACGATAAAAAGTGCAGCAATAATTATCATAGCTCAATGAATTAACTTGTTAGTCTAATAAACATGGAAAAATACTACAAATGACAGTCATGCATATTTTAACTAGTCAAATGATTAATATGCTAAAGTAGAATGTAGTATTCATTGAGCAGAGATAAGTGCAGTTGCTTGTTACCTCAGTAACATTACTAACTGCATAAAGCATGGACCCTCCAATGACAAGCAAATCACCTTTCAAGGGGTTGGGTCCTTCTGCAAGACACTCCAAAGTGTTAGTAAAGATTAGTTACACATTATACTTCTGCTTTGTGATAAACTCAGCACCTTTTATCCATTATGTCCTAGGCTTCTAAGATCAGGTACTTCTAAGGCTACCAAAAAAAAGCACTAGAGAACCAACCGCCAAAAAAAAAA
>JAZFNS010020000.1:41582743-41595098 GCA_037127165.1 Alloteropsis angusta | reverse complement strand
ATGAAAAACATAAAAGAAGTTTGAGCTAGAAACTTATAATAAAGAAGTCCTTTGGGAAATGAATTGTCTCTTATTTTCTACTATTTTATACTAATTGTAACAATCCTGCAATTTCTTTATGCTTACATCCTATGAAAGATAGCCAATGTATGCTTGACAATGTCAGTCATAAAGATACAGTTGAAGATGCCCAGTCCACATCATTGCAGGTAGAGGATCGATGAAAGGCCAAGCATGAGTAAAAAAATAAATGAAGGAATGAGAGAAGGTTGAGAGAGTCTTCTTTTTATGATATAAATATAAATGGCTTTAAAGCCATGTTTCTTTCTAGAAAGCAATGCCATCCAATAAGGGGCGGAGCTAGAAATAGCTCTCGCCCAGGGATGAACCAATGTACAGGTGATTACTCAGCTGAATTTAGTACAAATGTTGGTGTTTTAGACCTAAGAACTATACATCTTTTGCTTACATAAATTGAGGTGGACCTGGGCTGCAGCACGCCCAGCCCGGACCCTGGCTGCGCCCCTGCATCCAATCCTACTAAACTCGTCACGACTAGTCTGAAAGGTCTCTCGTCGACATAACTATTTTTGACTGCGGATTCCTCTCCTACAGAGCAATCCTATGTCAGTACATACAGCAACAGGGTACTTACGTTGACAAGTGCTAAGCGAACATCAATGACTTTAGGCTCCGAATAAAAACTCATTGGTTAGCTAGAATCATAGGACAAGGAGCACTTACAAGCTCAATTTGCAGTGACGATGAGACGCTGGTCATGTTGCAGAGAAACCGCCCTGCGCCAAACATGCGGCCTACTCCGTGCAGCGTCCTCAGCGGCATGACCAGCAGGGAGCCGAGTCCGTACAGCAATGGCTTCCCGAGCCATTGCTTCCTCACGCTTGGCAGCAAGGAAGGCTGTCCCCTCATCTGAAAAACAGCAGAACGAAACCAAAATTTATCACAACTAATAATTCACAGAGAAGCACGCACGCCACGAAGCTGCGGTGACTAAACTCCTATCCCATCTCCATACGGCGCGAATTTACACAACCTAGCTAGAGTCAAGGTAGAGACGATGAACAGCTGGGCATCTCCGCGACTACGCGGGAAGCCAGGGGCCTGTGTGCGAAACAGCCCGTTCCGCCCGCTGGACCCGAGGCGACGCGCTATTACTGAAATCCCCACCCCTCTAGATCCAAACCCCCGCCGAGAACCACCGCTAAAAAAAGGAAAGCGCGAGGAAAGAGAGAGAGGCTACCGTGGGGGCGGCGGAGGAGGAGCAGCGCGGGAGGGAGGAGGCCACGATCGAGCACGCCTTGGACAGCATCCTCATCCCCGCTCCCTCCCCTTCCCGTGCTCGCGGGGCGCTGCCGCCTTCCGGGGAGACGACGAGGTGATGCGTGGCGTGGGGAGCGAGGGAGGAGGAGAGAAGGAGGGGGAGGGGGGGGAAGGGGACGGCGGCACGGCGAGTTGTAGCAGTGGGAAAAGGAGGAGGCGGAGGGGGTTGGCCGGCTGTGATGGCGCTGGCTCGCCCGCGCCGGGCCCACACGGACACACACACACGCACGGGCCCTCGGGGACGTCTCCCTCGCAGATCTGGGCGGTCCGTCGGGGGATCGACGGCGGTCGATGGGTCGCGAAGCGGGACGGGGCGTGGGGCCTACGTCAGCCGCTCGTGATCGCTGCTCGGTTGGGACAGTTGGACGCAGCCGCGTGGTCTCCAAACATGCGGTGCACGGCCGGCCCGTACCACGCTTCTATTTCTTTTTTCTTTTTCTTTTCGAGACCGTATACCACGCTTTGAGACCGTATACCACGACCGGCCGCCTCGCGCTGCAACCAAGCCGAGCATTTCCACACAAATTTGCGGCGATTCTATTTAGATTTTCTATGTGAACTCGGCCTTTTTTTTATCTCTACTAGCAGTGGCGCCGCTTTTCTGTCGCTGAAAATGCCCTCATCCAGTGAGTTTTGCTCTCCCACCGTTCTGAAATATAACACATTCTAGTTTTGTCTTAACTCCTAAGTCAAATTAAATCAACTTTAACCAATATTTTGAAAAAGAATAATAATATTTATGACATCTAATGAGCATCAATAAATTCATTGTGAAATATGTTTTTATATTTTACTTATATGATTTACTAAATGCTAATATTTTTCTCTATAAATTTGATCAAACTTTTAAAAGTTTGATTTAGGACAAATCCAGAATGTCTTTTATTCCAGGACGGAGGGAGTAGACCATTACACGGTTGCGAAAGCAGATTTCATCGCGTTCAGCTATCAACGGGACGGTGGAGATACTCCCTCCCTTCCAAATAGACTCAGCCATCAACGGGACGGCTAAGATACTCCTATCCAAATTATAACCCATTCTTGGCCATCTCCAACCCTTCATTTAGGATGGTTTCCATAGCATTAATTATATTGTCATATAGGACTATTAACTTATATAGCACTATATTAAATAAGAGAGAGGGTGGAGAGAGGAAGAAACCGGGTCTCATGCAAGATCCTGTTTCAACACGAGAATCTATGCACTAGACACCACCAAGTCATGCATTGGAAGATGATAGTGTCTTCGTGATAATTGAACAACAAATATGGTTGGTGGAGATAAGAGAGAATGATTGATTGAGTATTAATTATGGACACTATGATGAAACTATGGGTTGAAGGATGTAGTTTATGTACAAAGTGTCTTGCTTATTTGGTAACATAGACATCGTCTATTGACACCATGGGTTGGGGATGGCCTAAGATTTTTTAGAGTCAAACTATTTTAAATTTGACAAAAAATATAGAGAGAACCATGAAGATTTATTGCATCGACAAGTTTACTATAAAAATATATGTTATCAAAAATCTAAT
This sequence comes from Alloteropsis angusta, assembly GCA_037127165.1. NCBI lineage: Eukaryota > Viridiplantae > Streptophyta > Magnoliopsida > Poales > Poaceae > Alloteropsis > Alloteropsis angusta. Next base: position 41,592,221 of record JAZFNS010020000.1, on the reverse strand, counting down.
GATACTTATTTGGTATGATAAATGTTTGTACGTTATTGTATATAAACTTGGTCAAACTTGAGATGTTTTAACTTTTCAAAAAAATTGGAATGATTTGCAATTTGGAACAAAGTGAGTAAGAGGGTATTTAGATCGGTGAAGTTGGTGAAATTTGGTGAAAAAGTTATAATTGAAAAGCGTGTTCTATGGAAAAAAAAAGGCACGGTTATCAATGTAAAAATTTATTAGAAATATTAACATCTAAACACCCCCTAACTAAGATGCTCAATGCGAGTGGGTGACACTTTGACTACACACAGATCAGCACGTGACAGTTCAAAAGAGATTTTCCTCGGTTACTCCGAAGGTCAAAGAGGCTTACTCACCCAAAAAAGTGGATTAGGTGGGCAGCAAGCCAGCAAACAGCCAGCAGTCAATATTCTTAGGCAAAGAATCACTTTCCGGACTCCAAAATCAGAAGAAACCCATTCCACTCGAGCAATATAATTAATTCAGAGCCACTCAGTGTCTGACATCAGTAATAAATACAAGTCAATTTTTCATCACCTTTTCTTTTCTCTGTAAAACCCCTAGAAGAAAGAAATGGAAACAAGAGAAAAATCACAAAAGCCCAGTAAAGAACCAAAAGGAAGCCTACATTAGCTAGCCAAGCCCATTTGTTTGGCCCAATCAAATTTCACACTGCTACCGGCCCAGTTAGGGCCTCCCATCCCATCCACGCGTCAGCCCTTCTTCCCGTTCGCCGGCGCGGCCGGTCCCCCGCCGCCGCCGAGCATTGCGGCGGCGGAATCGACGTTGGTGAGGAGGTACTCGTAGATCTTCTTCCTTAGCCGCTCGATCGTCTCCTCGGGCACGCCGGAGCCGCCGTTCGCGGCGACGGGGGCGGTGCTTGCGGCTGTCGCCTCACCGTCCGCGTCCGGCTGCGGCGGCGGCGGAGGAGCCTCGCCGCGCTTCCCGATCTCGCCGAGCCAGTCGTTGACGCGCTTCAGCTGCGGGAGCATCCTGGCCGCCCGCTCGCGGTCCCACGGCGCGGCGGCCGCCACGTCCGCGTCCAGAAACCGCTCCACGAAGCCGAGGAACCAGCCCCTCGACTCCTCCCCGAGCCGCCTCGCCAGCTCGCCCCTCTCCTCTGCGCCTCCTCCCTTCTCCCACTCCGGCGGCGCGGGCGTCGTCGTCAGCGCCGCTGCGGCCGCCGTAGCGCCAGGGCTCGTCCTCGCCTTCCCCTTCGAGGGGGACATCCGCGACTTAGGTGACGGCGACGACTTCGTAGCCGTGGCCGCGGCCGCGACCGGCTTCGAGGCCTCATCGACGACTACCACGGCCAGCGGCGAGGAGACCGTCGCGGGGACCGGTTTGAGGTTGTAGAGGCCGAAGGCGGACAAGTCAGTAGCCAGAGCAGCGCTCACCCATGACGTTGCTCGTTTCCGACGCTCGGCCACGACGGCCGCGGCCTCCTCGTCGGTGGTGGAGGCCACCGTTCCTGCGTCGCTGGCCGCCGAGCGGTCCGGCGAGGCCACAGAGGTGGACGGCTTGGTGAGGGTCTCGGTGATCACTGTTGCCCGTGAAAGCGCGGCGTGGAGGGTAAGAAACTGCTCCACGGCCGGCTGCGGGTTCTGTTCCTCCGCCGCGGAGCTCACCTCGGCGTACGAGCTGCTCCAGCCAACACAGGCAGACAAGGTCAGTAACTAGTAGATTACTGGAATCAAAACTGGAGTACACGAAAAAAAAAGGATACAGCTAAAAATGGCATTGTGCTACAGCTCTTGCTGTAAACTTTCCGACACATTTCTGTAACACGAGATAGTAATTTTTACAGCATCAAGTTGAAATCTAGACACTTCGCGTAGAATTCAACACTAACCATCATATGATTAAGGTGAGAATATACTGGAGCTAGCAATGTAAATCAACATGAGCTTTTAGTGCACAGAAGACAACAGCACGAAGCTCCCCCAAGTACAGCAGGAGAAACTTCCTGTTTGTCCAGTGCAACAGCTGTGATGTAAGCATCATTATACAGTGCAATAGCAGGGTTCATGAGGACATTCACAAACATGTCGATCCATTTCATGGACCATGTAAGATGCCGACAAGGAAAACTAGCGCACAATGCAAGGACTACCTATATACCACAGTACATGATTTTTCCTTTCGTTTTCTGGGTTGTACCTTCTGCAAGCTTGTACTTTCTATCATGTCCAAATTGGGGGTTCAGAAATGCTAAGCTAACAGATAGTATTAAGTCACAATGCCAATTATGTTTCAGACTTCAGAAATTTAGGTAAATCCAAAGTCTAGGTTAACTTATGTGAGTTAATCTTCTTGTGTAAGAAGATTCACAGCTAACACCTGCGCTCAGATCAGAAAAAGATGATGGGAAGCAGGGACCACCTCAGAATGGGTCTCGAGCACCAAAAGGAAGCAACCGAGCTGGTTGACNAGCATTATTGCAACATGCTGGACAGCTCGAACTGAGACATTTGGACCATAACCAACGTGTTGTTCATGATCTTGCCCCAGTGAGGTTCAAGCACAAACCAACCATGTGACCATGAACAGCAGGCTTTGCTAAAAGCACAGCTGATACCACCTGTTCTGGCGCCGGATCACCATATCCTGTATCTAGCATGTTCATCAGCATGGGAACAGGCAATCAAGGCTNGTCTATGGCCAGATGCATGTGAAGCCCCTGAAGGCTTTGTAAGGCTTTGCCCTTGAAGCATAGTTGACTCATTCCTATGAAAGGATTTCCAGAATACTGGAATAGCAGAAGATGCAGCATTTGAACTACGATGATGTAGCTGGAGAGCACCAGAAGTGTAACTCCAACTTGGAAATTCAGTAGAAGGTTGATTCATGCAGAGAATTTTCTAGTTTGAATTAACAGGAGGCAGAGTACACTGACACTGCTAGGTGCCATATAGGAGTATTTGCTTAACTGGATAGAAGAGTAAAATATGCCAGACTCCCCACGACCATCAAATCATAAGATTCTCTTATACTATATTTTAATAGAAAGATCATCAAGCATGTGCTGCCATCTACGCGTCAAACATTTTTCTATAATTATTTATGAGCTAGGAACGCTTTGCCCAAATTAAGGACATAATAAAGTCACAGTTTGAAAATGCAGGCTATCAGGAGCTACAAGATATGGATAAAGGAATGGATTGAATAACGAAACAACTCAGCGTCATGGGGAATATTTGAAATGGTATGTCGCAGTCTATGGATAAGAAAATGTACCTAGAAGGCTAGAACTAGTTAGAAAACATAGAAAATTGTCTTGTTCAGAAGAAAAGAAGTACCTCAAACATCTGAGCAAGCTCTCCGCGGCAGAAGCTTCTTGCATGGCTTCAACAGCAGCCATTTGTGCTGATTCCCTGTACTTCAGAAGCTCCTATCACAGAGTGGTATGCCAATTTAAAATTAAAACACTCAGCAATGTTTGCTCTTTCAAACTATTGTGCAAGAAAAAGTTTAAAACTAAAACCAAATCAATTGTGTCAATGAATTTTTGCCATACCTTTCCTAGTTTGGCAAGAGATGGAGGGAGTGATGTCCATGAAGTGCTTGCATCCGTTAGCTTTTTGCTGTTGGGAGGAATCTTGACTAAATTTGTAACATTTGAGTTGCCTAAAACCCCAGAAGTTCTCTTTACAGTAGGAGTATGCTTCTTGACTGCTTTGTCGGCATCATCTGAAGGAGCACTTGTAGTGCTCTTCCTAGCAGCTTTCTGAACCACACTGTCATCTTTGTGTGACACCTTCTCATCCACTGGTGATTTTCGTCTAGGAGTCTGCATGTTAAGAACGTACATATCATCCTTTTAACTTTGAGTACAATAAATGGTTCATGCAAATGGGGAAAAAATAATATCTTACTGTACACAATATCATAGATGAGACACTAATAAACAGATACCATGAGATACAGGTTCCATTATCTATTGTCAGTTTGTCACTGGAAATTCTAAAGTTGAACAAGACTCAAGAGGGATTATGGTGATCACTGATCACCTAATCACATAAATTGAATGTATCAAGTAAATATATAACTGATAGAAAGAGTCAACACGTTACATACCACTGGGATCTTGTTATCAGACTTCCGGTCAGCTTTGGCTATCTTTGACTTTGATTCTGGATTTCCCTTTCCTTTAATATCCACATTTCCTTCCCAGCTTCTTCTTAAGGCCTTCGGCCCTGATCCAATACTCAACACAGAGCTACTGATCGAATTACTGGCAGAAGATTTCCTCCCGGCACTAGTAACCTTCAAAACAGAAGCAGCCTTCTCTAGCAATGAAAGCCTAGAAGATGATGCTTTCTCAGCTCCTTTTACTCTGTTTCTCTGTTTCAGATCATGAGAGAATCTGTCGAATGATGCAGGCATTGAATAGACACTGGTTGGCGATGAAGGCGTTGACCTAGTAGTAGCTGGTTTCACCTTTGATTTAACTGATTCCTTCTTACCACCAATCCCATTCAAAGCTTGCTTCGACAATGAAGAGTTTGATTTGGTGAGCATTGGCTTCTTATTCTCTGCCCCAGTAGGTTTGCGAGAAGCATTTATTTTCTCCAATTTGCTCGATTCCTTTTCTAGAGACAAGCTGCTGGCATCCTTCAACCCATTTGTTGGTTGCGCCTTCTTNGCTGCCATGAAAATTCGAGGAGCTGGTTACCACAAGATCCTCGGGGGTGCCAACACAGGCATGGCGACCAGGAACTGGCCGAACTCCTCTAAGGATGGGAACCGGAGTGGCTGCCTCTAAACGGTCCACGTGGATGAACTGGCCCAGCTGAATCTTGTCGCTCAAGATGAGATCATGCTGCTCCTCCGGAAGGGAAACATAGGTCGCATGGGATGAATCCGATACCTTGAGGTAGAANCCCTTGGTTGGTAAAAAGATCGCTCCCTGCGAGTGCTGGAACAATGCTGACAACCTGGAGGAGCGATGACCGATGCTCGCCTGCGACTTTAACATCAGTGTTCATATGCTGCAGGAGCTTCACAAGGACACCAGGCACCAATGAAGCCATTTTCGTAACTCCTTAAGCGCATTACTCTGCACAGTCCAACAGATTCAGTATCAAAACAAAGCCACGGAAAATTGGAACCAAAAGGTTCAATCTGGCAGGCAGCCTGGCTATTCCTAACAAAAGTGAACCTAACACCCTGAATGCAACAAAGCTCGCAACTTTTTCGTGGATGCAATGTGCAGAAACCTGGCTCACAAGTCACTACCTCACCGGGGATTGCATTTATGCATGTCAAGAATCACAGGGAGATGCGAGTATTGTACGGGAAGCAATCTTAAGAATGCACGGCGGCAAACAATAAGTTCAGAAAGGATACGAAGAAGAAAATGGAGCAAGAAATGCACGGAAGCAAACAGTAATTTCAGAAAGGATACGAGGAAGAAAGTCAAGCAAACCAATCCAACGGAACTAAACGAAGCTCCCAGAATCGTCCTGAAACGCGCTCATAGGTGAGCGTGCAAGAAATGCTGCTGCTAGAAATGCAAGTTATGGAGGGAGTACGTCTGGGGAATATGTGTCTTTGCTTGTAAGGGATCGAATTGAATTCGGTCCAAACTGTAACATGCTCAACAAACACCAAAGATATACTACCCGAAGCCATCATGGCATCAAATTCAATGTGGGCGGCGGTGGTCCTGCCCTCCCCCAAACCAGCTTTTCTGACGACAAGATAATCTTGAAGAGAGAGAGAGAGAGCGGTGCGAAAGAGAGGAAGAACATCACCAACCAAATCTTGCGCACAAAGTACTGCTGCCGGTTGCCCTATCAATTCCCGCAACCTTAAACAACCGCTAAAAATTCGGAGTAAAGCAATTAGCGGGGGATAAGGAGTGGTAGACATTTCGCAATCAGCCTACCACTTCAGCCTCCAACCACAGCCGGGAATGTTTGGCAAATGTTTGGAGAAAAATCTGGTGTAGCTGTTTGCGTGCAAACGCAAAGAGAAGCGAATCGTCGCCAGGAATTCGGCCCCTGGCGTGACAAGCGCTCGAACAAGAAAAGGGACCGGAGAAACCTTGGAACACGGGAGGAGATAGAAACGATTGATTAGCAGCACGAGGAATCGGAGAAAGCGAACCTCTCGGCGGAACTCCGGGCGCCCAGCGGTCTCTTCTCCGCCGCTCTCCTCCTCGTCCGGCGAACCTCTCGGCGGAAAGGCTGGGGGAACCCGGCGCCGCCGGGCGGGCTCCTTCCACCCGACGCAGTGGTGGGACACTTGGCTTGGTGCTGCTCAGCTTCCCTCTACTGCTTCGCTGACGAGCCCGGAAAGCGCAGCAGACCTTGTAGTTGTAGGAGCTGGATGGAGCGCGGGCGCGGCGCCGAAGGGCCCCGGTCAGAGGAGGGAGGGGAGGAGGGGCGCGGGCGCGGGCGCGGCTGCCCCCGCGTCACATCCAAGAAGAACAAGTCAAGGATTCTCTCCCGCTCCGGACGTCTCCGCGCTCCCGCCCCTCGTTGCCTTTGGCTGTGGCTCCGGCCCCTGGACCGCTGCGTTGGCCGCGCCTGCCTGCTTGCTCGAGAGAACCAGAGCGAGACGAATCTCTCTCTCTTCTTGGCTGGGGGGAGTGGGATGTGGGGCGGCGACCGGCGATTGCTGATGGCAGAGCGAGCGGCGAGAGGAGTGGGGCGCGGGCCGACACACGCAAGCCCAAGCCAACCAGCTTGGCGCGTCCGCTGTGCTGCTCTGCGTGCGGTCACCCGTCGTGGGGCGCGGCGGCCTTGCGTGGTGTGCAGGAGCACGAGGGAGAGGCGGGGTAGTGGGTGGGTGGGTGGTAACTGTTGCGGTGAGCCGTTGCTTTCCTCGGGGCAGGGAGGGGGGACAAGCTGGAGGGAGGACGCCGAGACCCTCCGTTACAGTCTTTTATTCACCAACAGCCAGCTTTGTTATCCGCTCGAAAAAGCTTGGAACAAAGAGGGGGGCCGAACCTGAACCTTTTTAATAATGGGAAGATTGTATTAATCTTAGTCTTAGTTTTTTAAAAAGCTACGGCCGCAGTGGTCTTGACTTCTAAGAAAGTTACAACTCAAACAACCAACAATGAAATCGGTTTACATCAGAAGTACATCACGCACACCGATGAAAAAAACTAAAAAAAAAGAGAAGAGATAAAAGTCTACAAATTATGATCTCTATTATCTTCCAAGATAACCTTATGAGTACGGTCAGCTCCATCAAGTGTCTTCTTCCATCTTAGGTATTGTAACATCATTGGAGCCTCTATCAATCCAAAGACGAGTATCGTCTTCGCTCACCACCTTGATGAAGAAAGCATCATCCACAACTGTCGGAGATTGTTGAACCTAATACACAATGAAGCCAACAAAAAACAACTTGCATGGTAAAGGAAAACTTCGAGATGATGGGCACGTTTGGTTGGTTACCAATGATAGCCCTACCAAAAATTTGGTTTGCCCACAAGATTTGGACAGCGTTTGATTTGCTGCCAATCGTAGGCGTGCCAACGGTCCGCGGGCAGAAAAACACAGCGCTCATGGGCAAAACGCGGGCGACCATATCCTCCGCCCATATTTTGGCAACCCATCCAACATTCCAAAGCAACGTGGCAGCAGCACATAGGATGCACGGACTCCAAAATACAAGGGTTAACAAGCTTTGAGTGCTAATATCTGTTACATCATGCATCTGATTTAAATTCTATTAGCATATTAATACTCCTTGTAATTAAATCTTTAAAATAAAATCTCAGTTGATTATATTTTGAAATAAGAAAAATATACAATATGCGGGCCCCACATGTCATATTCATGAGTTAAACTGTTTTTGGCAATAGTTGGTAAGGTCGCAATCCAAACGTTACTTCTCCAACATTTTGGTATTGCCCACGAATTGGCCATGACCAATTTTTGGCCAGGCGAACTTGGGCACAAACCAAACATGCCCGATGCCTTCAACAGGGTTACGGTGTTACGCCGCCATCATCCGCCCCAATTGAAACTAGTTTTGCACCGGAAAATCCTTTAACCAAGAGAGCAGGGTTCCACAACAACGCCTTCAAGAAAGAACATGACGCTGTAGTCATCACCATCGTCGAATCTTTCGATCGGAGCCTTCGTGGTTCATTGACACCAGATCNTGGCGTTGAGGTGGCACACGAGTACACCCATCACCACGAAGGACCAACCCAGTGACGCCGCTCCTAGATCCACAGCAGGAAGAACGACCGCCAAATCATATACCTTCTGGATCCACACGCTGGAGGAAGCCATCGCTGATGAGGCGACCACACCTCCCATGGATCCGCACGCAAGAGGAGGCCGCGACGACATGGCATCCGCGCCGCCCCTATATCCACGTACAAAATTCGATGTTGCCGTCGATCCACTGCCATTCCTCGAATCTGATCGCTGGAAGATCCAATCGGAAGGAGAAGGGGTATGGAGAGGAGACGAAACAACGACCCCGCCAGCCTCCAGATCCGATCATTGGCGCACCGGATCCACACCGAGAAGGGCTCGCCGTGTCGATGCTGCCCGGGCCGCCGAACTCCTCATCCGCGCAGAGGAGAGAGTGGCCACCTGAACGAAGGCCTCGCCGCCACCATCCTAGGAGCCGTGCGGGACTTCCGGGTGGTTCCCTCCGGCGGCGGCGAGTAAGAAAGGAGAGGAAGGGAGCCGGCGGTGGAGGAACCTACGGCCGCCCGTGTCGCCGCGTGGAGGGCAACGCGGGGGCGACGCGAGCATTCGACCGAACCTGAACCTGCCTGTGTTTATTTGATCTTTGCACAAATCTCGCGCGATTTCGCACGAACTCGAGCTCGATTCGCCGGATTTCACATCCAGAGTATCCCTGCGCCAGAGTAGACGCATAGTGGTGGGATCACTATTCACTAGCGATGGCCGGGCCCGGTTGGATACGTGGATTGGTCAGCGACGATGGTGGCATTGGTGCGGAGTGGTGACGAATGGAAGCTGGCGAGCGATTGGCACCCCGTAACGACCCCGGCGTAATGCCGCGCCGGCCGGTGGATTGTACGTAGTAATCGGCCGGTACTGCTGCTAATCGACACGGAACAGTAGCGTTACGTGCGCCGTGAGTGCTCCACCTGCCGTCGTCGTGCTTTGGAGCCGGCCTTCTTGTTTTCTTTTCCGGTGTACGGTTGTACTTGTACCTAACCATCCGCTGCTGCTGCGATGATGGTCAATGGAGGAGAGAGAGCCATGTGTGCTTCAGGGGAGTTCAGCTGCTCTCCGGCAGCCAAGTGGTAGCACGTACTTGCTTGGCTGCCACTTGTTCCCGAAGGAAGGAAAGGAACAAAAAAACATGAACATTGACAGCCCACAAATATTTCTTGGTATCCATACGTTTTCAATAATGGTCGATACTGTACTATTTGTTACTGGAAGACTTTGAGACTGATTGGTTGAAGGCCAAAATGTGCCCTACCAAAATTGGGGCATGCCAAATCTTGGGCATGCCA
>JAZFNS010020000.1:41469327-41479418 GCA_037127165.1 Alloteropsis angusta | reverse complement strand
TCCCAAAACCCCAAAAAAAAAAAAAGGTGACCCAACCTAGGAGGAACTAGGTGGTTTTTCGTTAAGAAGAAAATAGGCACTCAAATTCAAGCAAAGAGAGGACTCGAACTTGAGTGGCTAGGGTGTACGTCAGATTGGGAATGGGCCGGCCCGGCCCTGGCCTTGGCCCCGGCCCCATGGGTCCAAGACCAAATTTTGGGGCCATGGGTCGACCCAAATTACTTTTTACCCATGGCCTTAACGACCCAATGGATATCATGGGTCGACCCAAATATATTGGGCTAGTTATATTAGTTGGTATTATTATTATATATGTATAATAAAACATGTAGTATGAGTTATAAATGAGTTTTGGGTCGACCCTATGTGGCCCATTGGGTCGGTAGGTTCCGACCCTATTGGCCCTTGACTAATTTAGGGCCGACCCGTGCGGCCCATTGGCCTTGCTCTTGTGGGTCGGGTCATGAACCCAATGGGTCGACCCGGCCCATTCCCATCCCTAGGTGTACGACCACATCCTCCCACTAGGCTCACTTCCCATTCTCCCAAAACCGCATTTCGAATTGCGGTTCCGTTTCAATTTTGCGCTTCCGAATTGCGAAGTGAATCAAACTGACGTCTAGCTCGTGTAGAAAAAAAAAAATTGACATCTAGCCGAGGTAGGTTATTGCTTCGAGCTGCTATGAGAAACAGGACACGGCATACGGTAGTCCACGTTCTTTCTCTGTGTCTTCATGTGCTCATCTTGCTGGTCCTACCATCTTATTCTTATTTGATAGCGAGTTCAGCTGAAGTTTATCCAAACAATCGAGAATTGAGAATTTGAGATGCATAACATGTTCCTGAACTTCTTTGTCGAGTGAAATCTGAAGGTTCCTTTGTCGTCTGCGGCTGTAGCCGGGCTTTACTGTGCATGTGTCTGTGCAGATTCATTCAGATCTGGGGCGATATGAGTGATTGTCTGATTGATCCACCACCAGGGTCGCTTGCGGTCTTCAAAAATCATTGCCCAAGGCGTATCATTTTCAATAATCCCTGGATGTCTTCCGTTAGAATAACGGTACACGGTTCAGTATGTTAATCCCAAATGTACAGCTTTCATGTAGAAGACGAGAGGAAAAACGAAACAATATGGATGCATTTAAAAAATAGAAAAAAGAAAAAAACTGCATGCAAATTACCACTTAAACACCTATATAATGGAACTGGTTGTGTAGATAGGAAAACTTTTCAAACAAAGTTCACACTGACCACCGTGCCCCTCACAAAACACGCTTCCTAGTGCGAACTTTTTCAGCAAAGTTTCCAAACTTCTCCTATCTAAACAAACTTGCGCATTGATTGAAGTATCGCCAACTTGAAAGGAAATTGTCATCTGAAACCGGCTGCTTTTTATCAAAATTCATATGAAAAGTTGAAGTTGTTTGGACAAGAAACTTTTATTTGTACAATATATGCCTTTTGTACCTACAGAAATGCGCACTGCACACATCCTAATGGTTCATGGGCAGATATTCCTCTTTCGTTCCTTTCTTTGTTCATCTACAACATCACAAACTGACCTGCCCACAGCCAGCACTATCTTTCACGTTTTACACATATACACCAGCAGAACTGCCAGAATGGGTAGAGAAATTACAGGAAAAAGCTTTACACGATCTACACATTCTTTTGAAAGGCAGTTTGTCATGTTAGATGTGGACCAGTTACAAAGTCCACATGTCCTGTGTATAACATCATACTTCATTGTGTCATGGGGGGGTGGTTCTGAATTTGGAAGTTGTCATCCTACATCAGGAAGCAAAGCCTGAAAGAATTATTGATCACCGGGCACTGCGTCCATCACCGTTTTGTCTTGTTGAGTAAGCTCACTGCTCTCTTGGTTAGGAGACCTAACTTTGAGCATATATCCCTGTGCGAAGTCTAACATTTCCTGGACTTCCTTTTTCAACTGCAAGGTTTAAAATAAAATAAGAGAACTCTGAGAACTAAAGCGTTTTATGTACTATCTGGAAGCTTTGGCATGCAGAAACTAAAGAACTAGAGTATTCCAGAAACTATACTATTTTGCATTCTTAGCCGCAATACTTCAGCAACTGCAACATTATATTATTTACTCATATATACGGCTATACGCTACAACATGCAAGCCAGTAAAAAGCTACATAATTTGTTAAACAATCACCTGCACTATGCTCAACAAAGGCTGCATAAATTATTGAGGTTTCATATTCCATGTGAAAGAATAATGTGGAAACACATGATGTGTGATTTTCCATGGCCTGGTGTACTTCGAGGGTAAAGATGCTAGCTCATGCTGTCCTACTAGACAACCTCAGTCAACACCAAAGTAGTTCATGAATTTCAAGTGAATAACACGTGCATTGGAGCTTTAATAAGATAGATCAATCTTTTTTAGATAATTATATATGTATCTGATCATGTCTAATTGGAGTGTATTTGAACCCAGGGATTAGTCTTAGCTACATCAATTGTATGGGTTAACTGTTAAGGAAATGTACTTTCACCACCAACATAACAATTATATTAAGGTTGCAGCCAATTTGATTGAAATCACACTACCAGATAAAAAATAAATAAAAAAACTATATGTTAAGAGCATACCTCATCCACAGCACCGCTCTTTATTTTCGATTGCATTATGCACCATTTCTTGAAATGTGCACCTGAAAATGAAGTACGACTATTGTATTCATAAAATCACGAAATAAATTTGCAGCTTAGGTAGAGAAGAGCATAGCCATCACATGAAGAAATGAATGAAAAGACGAGCTAGACAAAAGGATCTGAAGAAAACACCAACCAGCACTTATGTTAAGACTGCATGAGTCAGAACTGATAGTCTTCACAGACCACCTACAGTGTACCTGAAAGGTAGCACAGCAGTAAACTTCTAGCATGAAAGTTATTGGTAGTACTAAGATATTCTCAGATTTTAAGAACAAAAAAGGGCAGGAAGCACTGTATATAATATTTTCCTCAAGTACCTCAAAGTATGAACCAAATGGAACATCATGTACTTGCTGTACAGTTTCAAACACCTACAAATAACAGTGAGAAATCAATGTTACTTCTGATGTAAAATAATCCAAAGCAAATTACTCGGTGGAGTTAAAAGTAATGCAACATGTATTATCAATGTTGGAACATACCAGATCCATTTTGTCAGCTGAAAGAACCATATGCTGCCACTCTGTCATTGCTGAATAAGGAGGGCACATTGGACTATGGCATATTGATTTGCAATGAAGTTCTCTCACTTGGCCATCATACTCTTCTGCGAGGTGCCATTGCCCCAGCTGCAAAAAGGAACGTTTCAAGGCAGAATACATTGAGTAAAAGAAAACAAGAGCCATTCAGCTGGCTGATAACAAAAATCAACAACATAACTGGTTCTCTGCTATCCTGCTAGATTCAAATATTCAACTCTACCACATATTACCCAATATATTAGCATAAGAGGTGGAAGGTTACCCATAACAAAAATATGCACGGAAGATGAACAGTACATATGCTGCTTTGGATGGACCCATATGCATTATCATATGGCATAGGCAAGCTCAATGGAGAAAGTAACTCTTTCAAAATTTATTAGGAGAGTGGTTGCCACTAGTTGGTATGCATTGGTTCTTGCTCAGTTGCAGGTCGGTACAGGATGGCAGCACATTGTTATGCGCCACAAATTGTACTTTTTTTACAGAAACAAGTTGCACCTTGACAAAAAACTAAAATATCTAACTCAAAGGTTCTAAACAAACTATCTTCATAAGACTAGTCCCACTATCCAAAGCTCGATATCTGACAGGATCCCAAATTACTGACCCCAGGCACACTGCTTAAGTTAGGAAGAACTCGATCTCCATACCCACTCTATGGGAGCGGCAGCGCCATGCGAGGGGACGGGAACGAAGAACCGCATCCTCACATCTGGACAGAGGAAGACTATGACCAGATCCGATGAGGGTGACACATTTGCCACAGTACTTATTCAGCATCTCTTCCCACCACCGCCTTGACATGGTGAAGACAACTTCAAAGGCCAACAAGGTGGGCTAATGAGATAGCACTATAGCAATTGGCGAGTGGTGATGGTAGAGTGATGGGGCAGCTCTCCCGGTGCCACTGAATGTTCACGTAATTATCTGTGCCGTCGCTGTGGTAATAACATGTGGGTCCAGGCCCCATGTGGCAGGGTATTGGTGGAACATTCAGTGCACAGGGAGAATTAATCCTAGAGGGGCCAGCAGTGGAGGATAAGGGCCAAGGACCGAGACTGGAAGGAGCTGTCCGAAGGAGGGAGGCTGACTGCGCAGGGCTCCCCGATATGCGATGGGGATGGATGGGGGATGGGGAAAGACAGAAAGTAATGCCACGTCAGGGGTAACAGTTTGGAAGACAAGGTGGCCGATGTTCTGTTCCAGTCAGTAATTTTAATCTGTATGTAAGGGGCACATCAATGGTTGAGAGTAACCTTGCAGTGAGGAACTTCAGTATGCAATTAGCCAAACACGCTTAGTAAAGAAAAAAATGTACACTAAAAGATAGGTTTATCACACAAAGGAAAATTATGAATCTCATCATGGTGGAGTGCGCTACCAGCCTACCGCTGCTACGCACATGAAACATGCATATTTCATGTTTCGAAACTTAGATGTTACTCAATTTAGATATGTAGCAACGAAAAGGCACCTTGGCTATTAGTTCAAAAAACTAGTATGACTATCTACTCCACTTGACATATTATGACTACCTACTCCACTTGACATATTGTGATCATCTAGCAATTTCTATCCAACAACTTTTTGGAAATCCTCTTATGTACAACAACCAATGGACTGAGATCAAGTTGGTCATACAGAATGTAATACATGTGCAAAAAGCTGGAATGTGCTGGATACTTACATTTATATCTTTATCCTTCCGATCTGTCCGGAACTCTGTTATGTAAGTCGAGTCATCACTTAAAAGAATATTAAAAAACTGCTCAGCAGTACATGGAAAAGTCCCCTGAAAATAGTCAGTTAGGGATTAGTTATCAATCATAAAGCAACATTGTCCAAAAAGAATCATGAAGCTAAGATACCGTTAGTCATTATTACATTGAATACAGGGACTAATACTTCTTCTTTGACAAAAGATTGTAATTGCCCTGTTAATGCAGCATAATCTTCTGGAACATTGATCTCCTTCTTGCTACTTTTTCTTGAGCTACTGTGTGCACGTAGTGCAGACTGAGCACGCTCCTATAACCCACAGGAAAAGAAATGTTATCTAATCTGAAAATGATTATAGAGGTCAAATTTATGTGAACTCCTAACTGTCACCAACGGCAAATGAAGAGAGATCCCTTCAGAACTAGTGCACCAACAGTAAGGCTGCAGATACACAGATGGACCTATATGCAAGTTCTGTACCTGTTTCTCAGCCTCTATCATCATTTGGAAGTTCTTCACAGCTCGCTGCAATGCTCTAAATGTATGGTTTCTGTTCCAAAACGATGCAAATTTGTACCTGACTCTCCCTACAAAAAAATATATATATAAGAAAACATACTATGTAACAACCACAGGCTGTCTTCTCGGATTACCATTAACAGTCTTTTTTGCAGACTACATGTCTACATGCATGACTTTTACGCTATAGTGATAATACATGATTTTATAGTGCCAGGAAATGGGTTTGTCAGCTTACTCAGCATATTCTATATAAGAGAAAGGGCTTTGATCAATATGATGTTAAACATCAGATAGATAAGTGCATCTTTGATAACATGATCACCCATCCCTAAAAAACTTAGATGGAAAAGACCATCCAAAAAATTATAGCCGTTCCTTCTCAACCGGACTCAGCAATTATGATTCAGTTGATTGTTTTTAGACTTCCATTTGGTCCTGTAGACCCAGTAATATTTGCTTTTCATAGAGTTGCAGATCCTTTGTATTTGTATTATTGTTTTCTTTGGGGTCCTCTCCTGCTGTTTCCCATGAGGAGAGTGGAGGGTTTTTGAGTTTGCACATATTTTCATGCAGAGCACGCTAGGAAAAAGGACATGCAGGGTTCCATCAATTTAAGAACTACGCAAGTGTTAAGAATATATTAGTATATTACCATCCGGACATCCTAATGGAGGAACACCAAATCCTCCAGCGCCCATTCGAAGAAATATTGTAATAGCTGGATTGATAACGGCATGCTGGCTTCTCCTTATCTGCAGTGTTTGTAATAATAAAAGAAACAGATGACACCTTAAGTGTATAGAACGAAAATTATGTACACATAACAAAACAGCAGCAATTAAGAATTACCTCATCAATATCTCTCAAAGGAATCACAACCTTCATACATGGGGAAAAAAGCTTTTAGTCACACAGGTAAATCAAACAAATGCTTAAATTTGAATATGATTTTATTTCAAAGGGAACAAAAGAACAATGTCCCTAAGCTAATAGAATCATTCGGATAGGGAAAATATCAATCCACATGACTTAAGATTATAAAAAGAATAATACTGCTGTCAACCAGGATTAGTAGCTCCATTGCTATAGAGCTGAAATTCAGCAGAACATATTGCTAAGTTGAAAGCACTATCAAATGGGAAAAGACAACAATCCACATGGCTTAAGAGTACAAACAGAAAAGGTACTATTTCAATCAGGAATCCAGGACTAGTAGCTTCATTGATCAACATTAGGAAAAGAATTGGTGCATGGCAGCTTGCATGGAAAAATTGGAAAGTAATTTGCCAGAAAGCTGAATTCCAGCATGATATATTCCTAAGCTACAAGCACTAGTTTCTCGAATGATTGCTACTTTGCTAGCACATACAATAAGCAACCATCTAGTTCATGAAGGAAAGAAATATGGGAAGAGCAATAACCAATCAGGGTAATGTACAATTTTCATTGACCCATTGGAATACATAGCACCTTTAGTTTTGGTTTCCAAAATATTAAGAGGACAAGGTCACATAATCTTTAACTAGATCACTATTAAATAATAAAAGTGTAAAGGGATATCAATTAAACACTTGTCAACACCAAACGACCAGGTTAGTGTTTCCCCGTTTACTCTGCTATGCAACTAAGAGGTGACACATAAGTTTTAGATTTACTTTGATAAAAGGGTAGGCTAAAATAATGTTGTTGCTCTCAATAGAAACTACTAACATTCATCAGAATCTGACATGATCTCATGGTCATCGAAGTGTCTACAAATACAATGGATCACTAAACTTGAATAATTATCATAAAAACATGAAATAGAAATAAAGTGAGCTCTACACAAAGAATCTATAGTAAAAGGGNATTAATCAAAGAATGGCAACTTAGGATTTCCGTGTGAGCTAACCTTAATCTGCTTAGAAAAGACGTTTGAATGAAAGCAGATGTGCCATGAAGAGACATACATGCGGCCGTGGTACAGGAATGACCTTTCAAGCGCACATGAATAACTGTGGTCAACAACCTGAAAGGATTAAGACAAGGAAACAACTCTTGCAAGTTGGAACCATGGGTATTAGNATTGAAAAAGGAATTTGAGTAAAAAAGTAGTAGCAGTTATCAACCTCATCTGGAGGTAGCTCAAATATTGTCTGCAAAGGACCTGGCTTTTGATGAACTACAGTGGGACCTTGCTTATCCAAGGATATCCTTCTACGAGCACCAGCCTCAGCTGAGTTATTCAGAGCCCTAAAGTGGAAAAGTTTTTGAATTATCAGAGAAATTGACACCTCAATTTGTTTTTTATCTGAATACTGAAAAAAAAAGAATTTGGGCCACATAAGGCTCATCAGTGCAGGCAGCATATTTAGCATGACAAACTGAACTTAACGCCTTACTTAGTTTCACTTATGCTACCCAGAAAGCCAGAGCAAAACAATGAAGCAAAATGGCTAAACACATGCAATACAAAGCTGTTCAGATCTGGTAGTGCTAATTTTAACAAAGAATAGAATACACATTCATGTTTTCTGGTGAACAAATAATAAGATAAGGCAGAAAAGCCAACACTTTAACAGTTAAAGAAACAGAGTAAGATTTTAACCTGGAGGAACTCTCATGAACCCTGATTGCCTTAATATGAAGACAGACCTGACGATACAAAAGAGGAAGAAGGACAGTAAGATAAATGCAAATTAAATTTAGCCACATAAACAAAGCAGTTCGGCAGAAATCATTTACCTGGCCTGATGAGCTGTCAAGTGCATACCAAACTGGTCCACACGGTCCCTCAGACTCAACTGGAACAGTAACAGAACCAAGGATTGTGCTTTTCCATATGATGTCCCAGTCATATATTGTGACATTTATCTATGGAATTGTAGAGAAGAAATGCATGAGAATAAGGGAAATGAAATGCACAGATCTTCCTGCATTCAGTGACCAATTGGGCAAGGCTACAGATGTATCAAGACAATGAAAAACCATCTTGGATTACCCTATATAAACTTGTGAATTGCAAAAACTTGTGTCAGGGTGAGAAGAAAAAAAATGGAAGGTTGCTAAATTCATAAGAGATACGGGTATGTATTGTTGTCGAACAGTGCATCCATAAATTCTATTTAACATAAAAACGGTACAATAGTAATCTGACTAGCTAATTTGCCACATTTTCCTGTACCGAGAGCAAACACAACATCTATTAGAGGAAACCAAAACAATTAGGAGAGGAGGAACTGGGAATAACCTTTATAGGAAGACTATCAACAAAAAAGTTGAATTCCTCTCCCCACATTGGGTTTCTTGAGCCAGGAACCATGGAGCTGTAAGGTGTGAAGAAAGACGATTAGAATAGTTGAGCATAAGCTGCATTACATACATCTACAAGTTTATGAAATAGCCTAATTTCAAGTTATACTCAATGGATGATCATTTGACATTGTGTTCCTAGTTCTACCTTCCACCAATTGTTTTTCCCATAGAATCGTTTCAGGATAGCATGTGCATCAATTATTACAAATTAGCTTATCACTATGATCCAATTCACAACATCTCTCACCAATTTCAAAAGACTTTTATCATTTGAAACAGTCCTGGGGGCAGTCACCCTTTGTTTCCTCTATTTTACTGCCTATTCTTGGCACTGATAGATCTAAAGTCAGCTCTCCCTTGCACTTTCCTATCTCTAACGGACCCCACATGTGCCAATTTGCTGAAACTGCCTTCTAAGCACCCATGAGCTTATGCAAAATTTAGGGAAGTATGTTTCGTTCATAATGCTTCCCCTTAGACCTAGGCTATCTAATTTGCATGCTCCAGTGCACAGATTTACAAAGGCAATGAGGTTTGTCCCCACTTTTCCAAGCTTAAATTCAATAAAAAAGCAAAACAGCCAGTTACCTATTTTGGCCAANCCACGGTTTTCTTGAGCAAAGGTCCAGATTGCACTTAGTGTCTTCTCTAAGGTATGATAGAATCTGGCTAAGGCTAAACACACTTACACACTACATCCTACTACATTTTAGTAGTTTGAGAAATAAGCTAGAAATGGAAATCCTTCGGAAGCTACAGTTGACTAGAACTTCAAACAATACAAACTATCCAGAAAACAGATTCTAAAATGGNAGAGGCTACAAAATGTTAGAAGTTAGAACCACTGGATCAGTGTGATCACCTGAATCTCTTCTCTGCGCCACAAGTGATCAATGCATATGGGTCGGAAGTCCCATTTAAGTTGGCCGCCATCAAATTCTTCGCGGCCAACAATTCAAGCTGAAAATACAAATCCAATCCAAGTAAGAAACCATCCAGACACAAACTGCCGGCAGAACCACTAAAAAAATAAGACAAAAAGCTGATCACGGAATTATTACCTTCACCACGTACGCAGAGGGACCGCTCGTGCCTCCCTTGAACTGTCCCCAATCCAATACACACACCCACACCCCCAAACGATTCCAGCATCAGTACACGTGATCGCCAGCACCGTGTCGCCCAAATTTCCCCAAAACCCAAAACAGAAGCTGAGCCGTTACCTTGTCAGCGCCGTCGAGCTCCCCCACGAGGAGCCCGTCGGCGGCGTCGCCCCCCGCGCCCGCCTGCGAGGGGCGCGGGTTGAGGAGCTCGTAGGCG
>JAZFNS010020000.1:40413597-40423871 GCA_037127165.1 Alloteropsis angusta | reverse complement strand
GGGGAGCACGACGGGGGAGGCGGAAGAGAGATGTCGAAGTCGTGCAAGGGGTTGGCCATGGAGCTCGTCAAGTGCCTCAGCGAGACTGACTGCGTCAAGGTTGGCCGGCTCCTCCCCCCCTCCCTCTTCCCCATCTCCCCGTCCACCCACGCCGCAGCCTTCCGCTTCCTGTTTCGATCCGATTAGGTCAAAGCTAGTGCGGAGGGAGACGATCCGCAAGGGGTGTATCGCTGATTAGGCGCCCGAGTTTTCGGTGTTGCTTGACAAGTTGGGATGATTGGGGCCCGGGCTATTTCTAGTTTGCTGAATGCGGTTGTGTGCAGGTGCAGAAGAGGCCGTACAAGGAGTGTGCCGGGGAGAAGGTGCCCAACATCACAAGCGAATGTGTTGGGCTACGGGAGACCTACTTCAACTGCAAGAGGGGGCAGGTATATCCTCAATTCCTGATAGATGCAAATTACTAGCTATCGCCAGCTTCCTGTTGATAGGTTGTGTTGCACATTAGAGCCATCCATTTTCCATATGATGGGTTTCTTTCTGATTCCAACTAAGTGCCACCAGACTGTTGTTCCCTTATCCTTGAATTGGCCAATGTTGTTAGGTTTTATGGAGATGCCGCTTAGTTACCAGTTACAGCCGAATAATTAGTATCCGGACATTCTTTGTACATGACATGAATACATGTGCCTCACAGCCTCAGCATAAATAAACTGGTCCTTATGGCACTATGTTTATTGCAGTCCATTACTTTGTGTAATGATCAAGTTAGTGCTTTTGATCTCAGTACCATAGTCTATGGCTGATACAAGGCAATACAGAATTATGTGACAGGTTATAGGTTAGGTTTCCATTTGTTAGTTACTGGTAGACTGGTAAATGTTAAAACTGATCATAGATTTATAGTCAATGTTACACGTCAATATGTGTGCAGTGTGCATCCTAAGTACAGTTACTTAAGAATGAGGAAAACATAAAATTTCTGTTTCCAGTCCGACAGGTTGGGCGCTGAGTTCTTTTTTTGTATTCTGAATATGCATCTTCGCTAGTTTTGTTCATTTTAGTTTGTCCAATGTCCACAGAGTTTCTTAATTTCTGTGGGCGGTGCAGCTTATAAGAATCTGAGGAATGGTGTATATACAAAAAATGGTGCTAGAAATAAATTTCAATCTAGTGAAAAGGAATAGAGACTGTATAGTGAATATATGCTAATCTTTCCTTTTGATCTTGATTCAACAATCTGGAAAAGGCTAAATCTTGGAGTGTGGTCAGAATTATGATCTTCCTGTGACTACTTCTGTGTGCTAGACATCCAATTAATTCCACCCATATGAAGGACACTGAGCTGGGAAAGGGTTTAGTATTGTAAAGTGAGTACAAGAACAATGGCCAATATCCTGTACATTTCTTGAGTTGTTGCAGCATATGGACATATACATTGCTATACACCTCTGATTTATCTCTTCGAATTTGTTTCCACACAATAACTTCAATGCAATATGCTAATTTTATATGTACCCTTTTGAGTATCACCAACAAAGAACTAAAAACAGCCAAATCTTTTCTTATTCACTAAAAACAGCAATTTCTTTAAAGAAAAAAGACAGCCATTCCTTTCTGATACACAAAGTTACAAACTGGTGTCCACCTATGTTATCATAATACTTCTGATGGACAGCTCATTTTGTATCCTTCGATGGAAATTATCATACACCTCATCTGTGAAAGCCAAGATAGTACAGTTCCTGAAAGTGACACATAACCTAGATTAGGAATTTTGTGGATTTCATTGGCCCATTATCATTGCATCTGGTGTTGAGGTTGTTGCTGCATCCATCATATTGGTGCTAACATCTTTCATTATCATGCCTGCATTTACTTTTGATGTTCTTCCGTGATATCATTTGTGCTCCTTCTGCATTTTCTACCATAATTTTTCCTGTTTGAAATTTGAACCTAATTGCACATGCTGTTAAGTGAAAATGCAAATGTCTAACCGTGTTAATCATCCAACAGGTTGACATGCGAGCCCGGATACGTGGGAACAAGGGATACTAGCTGTTTGCCTGCAATGTGCTCATCCAGTTATTGGTTTCTGGCCATTCTTGTGATTTGAGGTGTAATGATGTCATATTGTAGTTTGTCTGCTTGCAATTATTGATAGGTGAGTAACTCAGAGCAAGGATAGATTCACTTGATGTGAGGCCCATCGCCATGTTGGCCTCTAACACACCTTTTGGAAGAAAAAAAAGCCGCTTCCCACAATAATGTAGTCAGTTCCACATTTTGTTTGTTATAGAAGGCAGGAACTCAAATGAGAGTACACGAGTTGCCCCACTTGATGAGTGGAGTGGTGGATCCAGTTGCTGATGTGCAACGTTTTGTCTCTCCGGAGAAGTTGTTCCTTCATCCCCCATTTGTTCAGGTGGTATGACCTGTTGCGTTGTCTTGTTTCTCCTGTACAATGAACTCAAATCTGTGGACCCTTTTAGTTAGCTGCTTCATATCTTGGTCTGAGCGCAGGCTTGTGAGCTTCTTGAAATAAAGACTTCGAATGAGCTGTGTGCCTTTTGTCTTTCACTGGGTAAATAATTGCCGACCCTGCATTTCATCCGAGACAAATTCACTTCATGTGTTGTAATGCAATATTTTGGAGCAAAGTTACTTTACCGCACTTTACGTGTGATTTTTTCTTTATCTTCACAGTGTTTTTCAGATCCTTGAATTCAGTAAAACAAGGTGAACTATAGTCCTGTATTTTGTTGCAATACAAAGATCAATAGAAAAGACACCTCTTCGCCATTTGACAGCGGGGTTTATAGGTATCCAGATGCTACCAGGATGTGAAAATCGTCACCAGGTATTTCCATCTATTTCTGTACGTTGAACGATGTGATGGCGCGCTACAGAATTGCTACTGCACTCGCTCTCCTCGATTGAACTGAAGCTAAACTGAAGTAGCCATGATTTGACCGGATCGGACGGCGGCGATCCCAGTAAAGTGGCTTCATGCTTTTCGCGCCGACGCCAGGCGTCCGGGTGCCGCAAAGTGAAACCGGACTTCACCGGCGCAAGCGACCGGCGGCGACGTCTCGTCGGCTAATCATCACCGTTCCTGCTCACAGGAACCCTGTGCTTCCCGTCGTCGTGCTTGGCTGCTCGTGCAACCCGGGCACCGGTCTCCGTGGAGCACAACGCTAACAATATGCTAATTCCCAAAAAATTCAAGATTCGTCTTTGGTTTTATCCTCGCACATTAATTTGAGAGAAGGGGCAACACAAAAAACGAACAAAAACGAGATTTGGTGTTATCCCTCATCTTTGGTCCCTCATGTACAATATTCTTATCACTACTGTGACAGGATCCAAGGATGAAGTAATATAATACAGTTAGGTTTCTAAACCCTTTTTGTGAGCGTGAGTTCCTTAGCGTTTGATGTAACGTTTGTTTCTCAAAATATTTTTCCCTAAAACAAGAACGATTCTCACCGTCACGATACCGATCACAATCTGAACTAGTCGCCTTCAGATGCTGACCGGGCTGGCCAAAAAGGTTAAACAATATTCGTGACGCGGATAAGCTAGGGCGCTTTACGTCCTACCAAAGCATATCATCACTCAAGCCCTAGAGAGACTTCCCAATTCTTTGCGGCCATCCAATTCCAAGAATCGATCTGCCATCCACCTGCAGGTTACTGGATCACTGCGCAATCCTGATTCATCGGCAGACTGGAGTTGACTCGTCACTTTCGGGTTCCCTGGCAGCAATTCGTTCTTAAAAAAATTTGCGGTAACAGTTCTTTTTGTTCCTTTCAGATACAGGGACTGGCGGACTGCTGTTTTTTCATATGTGTTTATTTTCCCTTTTGACTCTGCAAGGCTGTGAGATGGGATCCGCTAGTTTTGGATTAGATCATCTGCGATGGGTGTAAGCAACCTATGGTTTTTCTCCCTTTCAGATACAAACTAGACTAATAGTTTTCAGATTTTTCTTTTGACTTTGCAGGGCTGTGAGATGGGATATGCTAGTTTTGGACCAGATCATCTGCCTACGATCGATGTCACCGGTGTTTTCAGCATCATGGTCATGTACAACACTTTAGATTTTGGATAAATGTTGGCTATTTAACATATACAGACAGCTAAATAGACAGATTTACAATAGTTTAGACAGTCTATTTAACGTATTTAATGTCTTATCTGATTGATGTTGTTTTACATGGGAGCACAAGCCAGAACAGTAGACGAAATAGTAGACAGTAACACACTCTTTTCTCATTTAATGATGGTCACGACACCTCATTTTACTGGTGTGGATTCAAATAGACAATTGATGTCTAACCTTTGTATATGCCTCTAGATTCGAAGAAGTTACCGTAGGCGTCTCGTTGTCAATTCTTTTTCTTTAGGGAACACAAGTACAAACTCAGACACTCAGTATGCACTTGCACTCACCCCTGTGTGTACCTCCGATAGGCCATGCTGGATGTTCTCTGTCTAACATTAAGATTGGCGAAAAATCATCACAGGTGTCTCACGTCTCGCTGTCGATGATCATGTTGCCTACCACTAGAAAAAATTGCCAATTAAATTTTGAAATAAATCAAAAGAAAATATGACGTCCATACCAAGACAAGGACTTGAATCTGAACTGCGTGAACTTGTTTCCTGGTAAAGAAACTAACCGGTAAGTTTCGTTTAGTTCACACAGTCTGCTTTGCTTTCTTCGTCTCCATTCACTAGTATGTGCTACCGTTAAGCTATTGCTCTCAAATGCTGTGTGCGGGTGTGATCAAAGCCAAACAACTGCTATACCAATTAGTTCTGCTACCCTACGTCAGAAATCGTTGCGTTCGTGGCTATCCACCGAACCGCAGTAACTTAACCCACACTCCATCAGTGTCTTGATCGCCTTGTAACTTACTCCAATGATGCATGGTAACCAGACGATAGCTCTGCTCTACATGGCCAGTGCCCCCTTTTATCTAACCACTCCATGGACTTCGAGTTCAGCTGGCTGACGCGCCTTGCCGTCTTCCTCCTCTCGCCGGCACGCATACCGCGTCATCCTCCACTAGCGAACATCGCCACCGGTACCATCATCACCGAATCGCCGTCCGCACCGGCGCATCTCGAGTCTAGCCCACACACATGGACTTCACCATCCCATAGAAAAGATGAGAAAGAACCCTAGCTTCTTTGTTTTTGGCATCTATGAAAGATGCATCTATCCGCTAGCTTGTCTCCGATGAATAAACACAGACAAGCAAACAAAGAGACAGACCATCAACAGCAACATCCCATCCATCAAGCTTTAATCCACAATACACTCGCAACCGTCCTGTCCATATAGATATTATCTACACATAAATGTTCAATGTTGCTCGAATACAGTATCTCAGATATGAACAAATGCATCCTTAGTTTCGTAATTAATCTGATCCCCGTGTAATTAGAGAAGAATAGGGCGGGGGAAGAAAAAACTCATGGTGGTTGAGAGGAACACTTCAGGAATAGTGGCGACACGGCCTTTTTTCTCGTCGGCTTTTGATCGAGGTGGTGGCTGGTGGGTGCTGCACCTGCAAGTACGACCACGGGTAAGAAGCGCGCTGGTGCAAGTGCAACCGGACACGTATGGTTCTGCACCGGAGGAGTGGAGGACGATGGCGAGTGCGTGGCCCCGGTCGACGGCGACAGCGCGTGGGGACTCGTCGTCACCGGACGCTGCCGTGCCCGTGCGGCTTCGGGGAGAGCACCCAGTGCTGGCCGTGGGGCCGGATGGTGAGCCCCTTGACCCTGGCGAAGAGCGTCACGGCGCGGCGGACGCCGCGGTCGTCGGCGGAGGTGAAGTAGTCGTGGCCGAACATGACGCCGCCGGGCCGGAGCACGGCCCAGGCCAGGTTGATGTCCGCCCACGCCGAGTGGAAGTCGTGCCCGGCGTCCACCTCGATGAGGTCCGCGTACACGCCCCACTCGCACAGCGCGCCCAGCGCGGACGCCGTGGAGAAGGGCAGCGGCAGCACGCGCGCCGCGGCGTCCGCGCCTGCCGCCGCCATCACGTTGGCCATGAACTGCGGCAGCAGCAGCGCGTCCCCGTGCCGCGGCGCCGGCACGTCGCGCCGGAACCGCTCCCGGAACGCCGGCCACCCGCGGAAGTCGTCGATGCAGAGGATGGCCGGGGAGAGGGAGAGGTTCCGGGACACGGCCGCCATGTGCAGCGCCGACGCGCCCAGGAACGCGCCAAGCTCGACGATCACATCCGGGCGCACCGCCTCGATGAGCTCCGCGAACACGGCACCCGTCGAGCCCCACCCGCGCGGGCGCGCCGCCGCCGGGTGCAGCAGCGCCGCGGTGTGCGCCGGCGGGAACCCCGCGTAGGGGTTCTCGCCGTCGAACAGCTTCTCGAGAAGCGTCGGAACGACGGCCTCGCTCGGCACCGGCTCACCGCACTCTTCCCTGAACCGGAACAAGTCGTGC
Organism: Alloteropsis angusta; assembly: GCA_037127165.1. Lineage (NCBI taxonomy): Eukaryota > Viridiplantae > Streptophyta > Magnoliopsida > Poales > Poaceae > Alloteropsis > Alloteropsis angusta. Next base: position 40,417,397 of record JAZFNS010020000.1, on the reverse strand, counting down.
GGCGGCGACCGCGGGTAGCTCGCCGTTGCCGTCGCCTCCACTGCCGCGGCCGTGGCGTTCGACGCCGGGACGCTGATGGAAGCGCCGTCGGTGAGGTGCGCGGCGTGCGGCCGCACGATCGTCGTCTGGGACGGCTTCGGAGACGGCCTGGTGGTCGACGACAGCAAACCAAGTGAGTAGCCGATGGCGAAGACGATCATGAAGGAGGTGAGCCGCGCGAGGTGCGGCCGGAGCCTGGCCGGCGCGTTGGAAGCCGACGAGGCCCCCGCCGGCGGGCGTGGCTTCATGGTCACGCCCTAAAGGAGCCTCCTTGTCACCGTTCGCGGCGCTCTTCTTTCTGGACTCTGGAGCCTTGACGGATAGCGCAGCTTCGCGATCTCTCCTTTATTCGTCGGTTCAGATTTTTATCAAGGTTTAGGTTTTGGATTCTGCACATATATAGATGGGACAGGGAGAGACTCAGCTAGCACCGGTTGTTTAATATTCCTGCACTTTGGTTGGAGGGAAGAGAGGAAACAGGCCATCATATAAAAAGATGAGATTTTCTTAGACAATTACTAGAAAAGGATAAACTTTTTTTTTCTTGTTGAGATTGGAAAAGAGAGAAATTTANTTTTTTTTTTTAGAAAATGCGCAAAACTATGATAGCTGCAGCTCTGCAAAGCATGTCCCTGAGAACAGAATGGTGCAGCTATTGGGCCTCACTTCATGTCTTCAGCTATGGGCCTTAGTACTGGGTACTGGGCCGCTGAGCCCGCTTTCTGCTAAGTTGAGGTCCGTTTTCATTTGCAGCCTGCAGCCATGTTTTAGTTACCGGCTTGTGCTTGGGAGAAACGAACGTTCGAACGACGGCTTGAAAGGGGGGCCAGTTTTCTTCGGCCCTTTTTATTATTTTAGAAACATCTTTAAATTTTCTAGGAAAAAGTCTCTTCACCGTCCCTCAACTATTGCGTGTGTGTAAGTTTTGTCCTTACGGTTTAAAATAGGATGTGTTAACATCTCTGAAGTCTCAATCCCGTTTGTTGCGGATCTCTCGGCGGCTTTCAGAGTAGTTTTGATCTACGTGGCGACACGTCACCATACACGTAATAACAACCGCTAACATTAAGGAGAAGGAGAGAGGCTAACAAGTGTGGTTTCACCGTCTCCGGCATCCTATCGGCGACGGATCGAGAAAATGACGAGGGTGACTGCATCGTGCACCAATCATCGCACATGGAAGCATACCACTCTCAAGTCTCAATGCATGCATTGGAGCCTAGCCCTTCTTGTAACGTGTGAGTTGCGGCATGCGAGCTATTTGTCCATATTGATTTTTTTTAAGAATGTTTGATTTTTATTTTATATAATTTAATATGCAAATCTGCAAAAGATAAGCCACAACTAAAATACATGTAATGATAAAATTGACAATATACACACAGTAATTTGAATAAGACGAATGATCAAATCGTGATAGAATGTCAATTGTGACAGATATTTCGATAAGGATATAGTATAAAATACAAACTGTTGGAGCGAATGCAGTACGGGCGACACTGTTGGCTATCCATCCATTCACGAAAGTGTGAGTGTGGGTGTTCAAGTTTATTACCTAAATAAAATTTTGTCCCCGATAATTCTGGTTCTTAGTGTTGTGGGTTTTATAGAATTTACCTAGGCCCTGACCTCCTTTTCTCAATACTACGAAAACACTGTAACCACGACAATTAACCTTTTGAGGATGAAATGACCAAAAAGACCTCATAAAACTATCTTTTAACATTTCTAGAGCATTGAGCATTCATATAGTATTCTTATACGCGCAAAATAGTGAGGAGTATTTTGCAAAACGTGAAATGGCCAGTATGTTGAAACAAATAAAGTGGTCAAAGTGACTAGCACTTAGAAAACAGAGTTTAGTATTCAACGCCAAAATTTCCAAAAACTCCAAATTTTGGAGTTATGTTAGGTAACCCTCAGGGGCGGATCTAGGACCGGGTCAACCGGGGCTGGAGTCCCCCCTACCAGTGCCAAGTGCTTTGAAGCTCCTAGCAGCTATTTCTCAAAAAAATCAGCCATGGCAGCAGTCTGGAGGTCGAAGACGAGCAATAGGCTCGACTTGGGCAGGCGCCAGTCACTTGGGCCTCTTGCTGCCTGCCTGGCCCATTGGCCCAATATTTCCCAAAGGCTGGAAGGTCCACACGGCACACAACACCGGTCAGTTTTGTGAGTTAGGGGCTGTTTGCTTGCCGGCCATCACCAGCCACGCCTCAAGTTAGGCACTGTGGCAGGTGTGGCGTGGAAATCGGATGCCACATCCAAGGCGTAAAATGTGAAGGGAAAAACTGCCAGCACCTAACTTTAGTCATCAACCAAGCACAGACATGCAAATCGTGTGGCGTGTCAAGATGTGGCTTGGTAAGTTGTGGTGGCCAACCAAGCACTCCCTTAGTCCGTGACTGTGACTTCTGTTCTGTTGTTCTGTTCTATCCCCAAATTCCCATTCTTCGGCGCAGCGAGCCAGTGACCAATCCCCAATCCCAGACGACAGCGAGGCGGTGAGCCGGCGAAAACAAGAGCGGCAGTGTGGCGGCTGCTTGCCGCCAGCGTGCTCGCGTGGACTGGCCCCAACGGCGTGACAGCTGGCCGGCGGCGGCGCGGCACGCAGGCAGCTGGGCGGAGCAGGGTGCAGCCGCACAGGTGCAGTGAAGCCCTAGCCCGGCACTCAGGCAGCCCCAGCCCCCTAGACCCTGGTCAGACCGTGGTAAGTGATTTTGAATTTCTGATTAGCACAATTTTGATGACATTTTAACTTAGTATTGTGGTATTGGGTTAGTGATTTGTAATGCTCACTAATTTTTCTTTTCAATAATTTATTGTTTCTTGTGTTGTTGTGAAAGATGGCTCCTCTTGAAGAAGAAGATGAATGATTGGTCTCCTGTGTCAATTTCTTAGTGTGTTGTGGCTTGGTATGGACCAATAGATTGCATATTTTATTTGGACTTGTGTTATATTTTGTTTTACTCATATATGTATCCATATAAGACTACTTTAAATTAAACGCTAGTTCTACATTGGATACGTTAGCTAGCCTTTTTCTCGGTAATGAGTCTTCTCTATCAATTCTTTCTAGATCCGCCACTGATCCTGTATACGATTACAAAACATCTTAGCCAAGAGAACTAGCAAATCAAATGAACAAATCAAACGAATTTGCATAAGTCCAATCAATTGATTTGCATATAGATATCACATTGTGGGAATCTGCTTCCGGACTGACGTCCTAAGTTGAGGAGTCAATGGGATCATTAGGCAAAGGAGGTAGGCCCCAGACCCGCACCAGCTACTAGTGTTCGGGAGTGACAAAAGGCATGGCGAGTTTTAGAAGTCCAAAAGGGAAACAACATTGTAAGGGTTGGAAGCTTGCCGTGCCAGAGAGACGGACCATATCCTTAGACCATGGGATCTACATGTAGTAGTTGGTTGAGTGCGCTAACATATACTTGCGATGAGCCGTATATATCATACATATATACTGAGCATACCGAGGGTATTCCAATCATTAACTACCCCCGGCCGATCATTAACTACCCCCGGCCGTCACCGTAGGGCCAAGCCCTCTCTATAGGGATACATATGAGATAGAACTTCTAAACATTCCATCCCCTAAAAGCTCTAGGGTGCTCTTTTGAGTAACGCTAGGATCCCACTTACACTTGTTTGGGCTTTGTTTTTTCGATAAAGGATGAGAACATCCGGCCTCTACGTCCATGGACGTACACAACCCCTTATTACAACGTTTGCATCATAGTCAATGA
>JAZFNS010020000.1:37856384-37868247 GCA_037127165.1 Alloteropsis angusta | reverse complement strand
CGTCCCAAGTCAGTTTAGGTCGACCTCTACCTCTCCTTACATTATCGACCCGCTCTAGAACCCCACTCCGCACCGGCGCCTCAGGAGGCCTCCGTTGGACATGTCCAAACCATCTCAACCGATGTTGAATATCCAGATTAGGGGTAAATTGTTTTTTTGCATAAAATAACTAGTTTGCTAGGCATTTCCTTGTAGCTATGATACATAAAGTAAATAAAAATTTCTTCATATTTTTTTCCACAAATGCCAAACTTTCAGCATATATCCAACCTTATAAATTGTGATATTTGATCTGTTTTGCAGGTATGAACCAAACACAATTGATCTTGACCAGGATGAGTTCAAGTATCCTTCTTTTTCTCTTATTTATAGATACATAATAACAATGAAGTCCTTTCATGATGTTTGAGATCATCTTGCTAGGTACTGGTTCAAGATTTTGTCAGACCATTTGCCCGACCTCGTGGACAAGGTATGATCTAATTCTTGCAAACACATCTGCATAGTCACTTTTTTTTATCATGACATGATGTAAAAAAAACAGTCTGAATGTCATTCTCTCACACACTACAATCAATCATTGAACCATCAGAGACTCTTTTCCACTACAATCAATCATTGAATCAATCACTTTAGCTTTGTCCTAAGTCAAGCTTCTCTAACTTTAACCAAGTTTTTCAAAGAGTAAAATACACGGGCAGTCCCTGAACTTGTCCGGAGGTGTCATTCGGGTCCCTTAATTCTCAAGATGCATCTTTAGGTCCCCGAACTTGCTGCAGCGTATCATTTAGGTCGCTAAACTCTCAAGGTGGATTTTCATATCCGTGAAAATCATCATTAATTAATTGTATTCGAAATGGATTGTTTATTAAACTATTCTTTCAGCCGGTTCATTTAGAAATCTTAACACTAAGACCATTTAATTGTGAATTAGCTACTTATAAATCATACACATCATGGGTAATGAAAACCATTGGTTCATTAAAAAATCAATGATGGATATTATAGTTTTCTCATTTAACATAGAAATGTCTATGCTTATCTTGAATATTTCCTACTAACTAATTATCTTTTGCATGCCCTTTATATAACTTTATTAAGATAATCCGTTCCATTCTTAATAAAAATCAAAAGGCATTTTGTAAAATTTAAAGCAACAAAGATTTTTCGTTAATTTTTTATTATATTTAAAAGTGTATATTGAGAGTTTAGGGACCTGCACGACACAGCGGGACAAGTTTATGGACCTAAAAATACATTTTGAGAGATTAGGGACCTATATGATACCTTGGAACAAGTTCAGGGATCTAAAAATGCATTTTGAGAGTTTAGGGACCTAGATGACACACCAGGACAAGTTCAGGGACCGCTCGTGTACTTTACTCTTTTTCATATTAGTTTCATTGAATCCACCATGAAATATGTCTTGATAATGCATTTATTTGGTATTGTAGATGTTATATTTTTCGATAAACTTGGTCAAAGTTAAGTAAGTTTGACTTAGCACAAAGCTAAAGTTAACTATAATTTTGAACAGAGGGAGTAGTATTATTTGAAAATTTTTGGATTTTATCATTTGTAGGCAGTTGCTAGTGAAGGTGGGACTGATGATGCCAAAAGGAGGGGAGATGCATTTGCACATGCCTTTTCTGCTCATCTCGCAAGGTAACAAATCGCTACTGCATGGCATTAGTTCATAGGCTTTTGTTTCCTTGTCTACTGCTATTGGGCATGGATAGAATGCTAGTCTCTTTACTGTCAAATGTTGCGCTATCTCGTTGCGACCTAACTTGTGTTTAAGTTTAGATTGATGGAGGAGCCTGCTGCTTATGGGAAGTTTGGTTTGGCCAACCTTTTGGAGTTGAGAGAAGAGTGCCTGAGAGAATTTCAGTTTGTTGATGCATATATTAGCATCAAACAAAGGTTAGCCTCCTCTCTCTCTATATGTGTGCATGCACACAATTGCAGACGTGCTCTATTTATCTAATTTTCTGGTAATTTCTGCGTGAAGGGAAAATGAAGCTTCACTGGCTGTTTTACCGGATCTTCTGATGGAACTTGATAGTATGAATGAGGTATATGACAACAGGGCTTCTTTCTGCTTAAGTCTGCGCTCTTTTTTTTGTCAATGTAGTCAAGCTTGAACTCTTGAAATTCATCCAAGTGTACATTGCATCCTTGATATCCAGGAAGGTAGGCTGCTTGCGCTAATTGAAGGTGTCCTTGCTGCAAACATATTTGATTGGGGATCTCGAGCTTGTGTGGAACTTTATCACAAGGGAACTATAATAGAAATCTATCGCATGAGTCGCAAGAAGATGCAACGTCCTTGGCGGGCAAGTATTCCAAATCTGAACATTTAAAATGATATGGTTGCATTGTGACTTGTGAGAGTTTTCCAAATTGTTTTCTTGAGTTGTGCTATCACAAACTAGATCATCAACTCTATTTACTTTCCTTGCAGATTGATGACTTTGATATGTTCAAAAAGAGAATGCTTACTGATAGGAAGGACCAACCGTACAAAAGAGCACTGCTTTTTGTTGATAACTCAGGTGCTGATGTGGTCCTTGGAATGCTTCCATTGGCTCGAGAGCTTTTACGCAATGGAACAGAGGTATAAAGTGAAATGCTGATAAAAAATTGCCCATTGTTAGGTTTGGTCCATATTTAATTTAAATAGAAAGAGCAGACAGGATGTTGTTTGAAGAGATTCAATCAAGGGACCACACAATATATTGCATACTAATGTACAAGTCATGTTTATGTTTTTCTTCATTTGCATGAAAAATTGGAAATCATCCTTCTTGGTGCATGTTGTGATGATGGTTATTTCTCAAACAACTTATTTGTGACAACCAAAGACTGGTAAAAGAGATGATTTTAGACCTTTTGATATAATCATGGAACTAAAGCAGTCCTTTAATACCGTCCCATTTTGCGATTACTTACTGAGTATCCTATTTGCATAATTTTTTTATTGATATTTAGGAATTTAACATGATCTGGTGATAAAATATGGATTCTACAGGTAGTTCTTGTTGCAAATTCATTGCCAGCTTTGAATGATGTTACTGCTAATGAACTTCCAGAAATCATAGCTGAAGCCTCAAAGGTACAAAGTAAATGCAAATCCGTGCTCCTTGGCCATTTAGTTCTATTATCTATTGTTGTTAGCTCTAAGTTCATGTAACTTATAATGTACCACAGCACTGTGGTATCCTCCGGAAAGCTGCAGAAGCTGGTGGATTGCTAGTCGATGCAATGGCTGGCATCCAAGATGATCTCAAGGATGCACCAGAGTCGGTGCCACTAATGGTTGTTGAGAATGGATGTGGCAGTCCATGTATTGATTTCCGGCAGGTTAGCTCAGAACTAGCTGCTGCTGCAAAGGATGCAGATCTGGTAAGAAGGCAGTAGCATTTTAAATTGAATGCAGTCTCATGCAGTAAGCGTTTTCATTGTCCCACGACTCAAATATTGGTTTGGTTTATCATGCAGTTAATTTTAGAGGGCATGGGGCGAGCACTGCATACCAACCTCAATGCCCGATTCAAGTGTGATGCTCTAAAGGTACTTTTTTCTGCAAACCTTACGCACTAGTTGCTGCAAAGTTACAACCTTGATCGTTCTGAGGGCTAGAAATGTCCATATCTTTTTTTTTAAAAAAAAGAGATCCTATAGGTTTTATTCAAGAGCAGTGTTACCCGGACACCCGTGTCCTAATTTTTTTGCCGAGTCAGATACCCCGCACCCGTGTCAGATTCCATGTGTCATTCGTGTCCCCAAAAATTCCATGTAACACTGTTCAAGAGAGAAAATGGTGTGCATAACATTTGCTGGTTAGATCAGATTTAGTCGGTGTACATGAATCAGACTACAAGTACAACTATGTTATAGGTTTGGATGACAAATGCAATTGTAGTCGTGAGCATTAGCCGTATGTGTTGTCATGTCCAGACGTGCTGCACAGGAAAGCAATGATTTAAATCTTAGTGTCTTAGGGGGTGTCTAGTTTGGTGAAAAAAAGTTTGCAAAATTTTTTTGTGAAGAGAATCTTACCATTTAGAAGTAGTAAACGTACACTAATAATAAAACTAATTACAGATTTCGCCTGGAAATTGCGAGACGAATCTAATGAGCCTACTTAATCCATAATTTGCAACAGTGATGCTACAGTAACTATCCGCTAAATATGGATTAATTACCCTCGGCCTGGAAATTGCGAGACGAATCTAATGAGGGTGCGGATGGTTACTTTATCATTACTGTGGCTCATTGGATTCATCTTGTAAAGTTACCCGGGGATTATGGAATGATTTTCGTTATTAATACATATTTAGTACTCCATGCATGTAAGATTCTCTTTGATGTGATAGATGATTTTTTTTGGAGGAACTAAACACCCCCAACTGTACTGTAATTATTGAATTGAGTAAGATTTAAAAAATTAATGTAATGATTTTTTGCATGTGCGACTTTGGCTGAGCCGGAACTTCCTTATCTGTTTTCACTTCGTTCGAGCCAAAGAGCAAAACTTGATCAGCAAAATCATGTATATCAGTTAGAAGCTTACAAGAGCTTTATGTGCAGCTTGCCATGGTGAAGAATCAGAGATTGGCAGAGAAGCTTTTCAATGGAAACTTATACGACTGCATCTGTAAATTTGAACCTGTTTCTTAACAATACGGGAGTGGCTGCATCAGATTTGGTAATTCCCGCTACTTCATTTTGCTGCGACATTGCTAAAATTTGGTAGTATTAGAAAAGTGGTATATGCTCTTCTGGCCGGGCATGTGCAATACATTATTGCTGTTTCTCACCAGTTTTCAGTTTTATAATCTTGCAGCACTTGCAGAAGCGAATGGTTCGTTTGTACNGTGCACAGAACGATCCTTCCAATGTACCAGCAGCTATTGTCTGTGATAATGGCGTTTTTTTTTTTGGGAACAACATAGTCAAGGTTTAAAGGTCATTCCAGAAGATCGTATAGATCGCGTGTAAGGAACTTCAAATATATGCACTCGAAATGAGATCTCATTCGCAGCCTAGCAGGGCTCAAGTAACATACTCAGATACTGGGGAGCACTTGTCGCTATACTCGAATTAATACAATAAAATGTTCTCTGAAAATAAGTTACTAATCCACGTGTTAAATTTCATCAGTACTGTTCCCGCTGTACTCCCAAATTGCTATTTCTAGCCCCTTAAAATTGGTTTACGGTGCCGATCACAATCATGTCCGACCGTGGCAACTCAGCATCCAGACGCTTTGACTTTGTGATGTTATTAGTTGTTCACTAGCACGTGTGATGTTATTAGTTGCCCTCAGAGTTTATTCACGCATGAATTCTGAGAAGACTTTGCCAGCATTGTAATTTACTCGCTAGTTAAATACTAGAACATGCTGCCAGAGTAGACAAGACATGCATCAAACAGAATGCACAGCAACTGTGTTACACTCGCAGGGATTTGCAAGCAAACCAGCCATGACACAGCTAAAACAAAAGTTACAAAAGGGTAACAAAGATTTCTTGACTTAGCCAATCCACCCAGTTGATTCACAAATCAACGGGGCGTGTCCTCTTCAGTCAGACACGATCAAGTGATGATGGACTCAAGTGAAGTTGATGTCGTACGCCTTGCTCCCGTCTGCCCTGAAGATGCCGAAGTGCCGCTCGAACTCGGCGCCGGGCTTGCCGTCCTCGTCGTACATGTCGAACAGGAACACCTCCACGGGCACGCCGGGCCGCCTCGGCGTGCCCACGCCGCGCGCCGCCCTCCCCACGACCTCGGCGTTGTACGCCGCGGCGTTCTGCGGGGTCGCGGCCGGGTGCCCCGCGGTGGGCCACCCGGTCTCGGTCACCGCGACCGGCACGGCGCCGAAGCCCTCCTTCTCGAGCGCGGCCACCAGCGCGTCCACCGTGGCGTCGAACAGGTTGGTGTACGCCAGCGCGCCGTCCTGCACGGGCGCCGCCGCCGCGCCCGCGCCGAAGAGCGCGTAGGCGAGCGGCACGTTGGCCGGGTCGTTGGCGTAGCTGATGAACGGGTAGGTGTTGACCATGAAGGGCGCGCCGGTGTCGGCGAGGAACTGCAGCATGGGGCGGAGGACGGGGAGGGACGCGGCGTCGAACGCCCCCGCGGAGGGCGGGTACGACGCGGCGAGCACCGAGGAGGCGTGCGCGGAGGAGACCTTGACCTTCCCGTCGAGCCCCATCGCGACGAGCGCGGCGTGCAGGTTCTGCATGGCCGGCACCAGGTGCGGCGCGTAGAACTGGTTGTTGTACAGCACCTCGTTGCCGACGGCGAGGTAGCGGACGCGCTCGGCGGGGGCGTGCGCCAGCACCGCGGACCGCAGCCACGCTGCCGCGCCGTCGGGCCCCGACGCGGCGAGGAAGGTGAGGTTCTCGTTAGGCACCCCCACCATGAGGTCGATGCCCGCCGCGGCGAAGGCCGGGAGCACGGCAGGGTCCGGGAGGAAGAGCCGCGCCTTGGTGATGCCGTTCTGCCGCAGCAGCGCCGCCGCGGCCGCCGGCGGCGGGAGGTTGCCGCCCACGCGGCCGTGGCAGATGCCGATCTTGCCGCGGTCGTCGCCCGCGGCCGCCGCCGCCGCCGCGACGGCGAGGAGGACGTGGCACAGCAGGCACAGCGCTGTTCTCGTGGCCATTGGTGATTTGGTGAAGGAACGAAGAAAGGAAGGAAGGGGATGGACTGATGGAGCTTTGGCCGGCGTTAAATAGATTTTGCCTTGCCAAGTACTCCTATAGTAGGATTCGGGTCACTTGTAGTTTAAGCTACTAGCAGTTAGCAGCCTGAGGCTGAGACACGGGATGGAGGTTTTGGCTGTAGGCCCGTAGGAGACGTGAGGAATAAAAGCGTGGGCACGTTGGTTGTTGTGATTCTGTTCCCTTTGGTTTTTCGGGGCTGCCATGGTACTAGTAGTAGCCGTTGACACTTTTTTTTTAATCGAGGCGTCCCCCATTTCCATTACTCATAACGGAAATACAATGTCACACGAAGCAGATCAGGATGCACAGCACCTGAGAGCAGATTCGGACAGAAAGAGGAACTAAGGGGGGCCTTAGGGAAACTACCTGAGTCAGATCGCTCCCTAACGCAGCCTCGGAGGAACAGAGTTTAACAGCCATAGTTTTCAGACGACCTACAGTTCACGTGGACTCCCCCACAGATGACATCCAGAGAACCAAAAGACTAACATGAACCCCTAACGATCTGGCGCTTCCAACTTCTTGATGCCCCATCTTCAGTCTTCTTCCTCACCTTCAGGATCCGCCGGTGAGTCTGGCGCCGGTAGCAGCAGTCGAGGGCTCGATCTCTGCTGTGACGATAAGATGCGAGTCGCAATAGCCAGCAGTGCGTTGATCCCCTCCTTGATCTCCTCCTGAGAATCTGCTTTGAAGAGTCCTGTCCAATACAACATTAAAGAACAAGCAAAGCATAGGATTTCAGCAGGATGTTTGATATTCTTCCCCTCAAAACATGATTTATTCCTGGTCTTCCAAATTGCCCAGCACACCCCAGCTAACCCAAAGACATGAATGTACTGCCCCTGAGGAAGCCATTTGTTAATCCAACTCCAGTACTGAGCAACAGATTGTGGGACATCATTTGCCCCAATTGCCAAAGCAACCATCTCCCAAACTGTTTTTGAGACTATGCACTGGAAAAAGAGGTGGTCGACCGATTCTATACAGTCACAGAACCGACAGCTAGGGTCACCAGCCCAATTACGTTTCCTCATATTATCTTTTGTTAACACAGCACCTTGGATTAGTAACCAGAGGAAGATCTTTACTTTGTAAGGGATCTTTGCTTTCCACACATTTTTAAAAGAGTGTCCATGATCGCCAATAGTCAAATGTTCATACACTGATTTAACTGTGAAAATCTTTTTAGGGGTCCATTTCCAGCATATCATATCCTCTTGTTCCACAATTGGAAATGACCTGGCTCTACTCTGTATCTCATTCCAGGATTTAAAGAGAAATTCAGGGAGCCATCTACGGAAAGACACTGTAGTGTTGGGTTGTAAGAATTCTGCAACAGTCATCATTTTGTTTGTTGTTAACTCAAATAAGGTTGGGTACAACATGCTCAGAGGTTTGTCCTCACACCATGTGTCACACCAAAAGAGAGTTTTTTGCCCATTCTTGATGGATACCTCTCTGCCCAAGAGGTAGATATCTTTAATTTTGAGCAAATCCTTCCAGATTGGAGAGTCTCCATATCTGGGTTTCACACTCCTGATAGTGTCGTTGATCAAATATTTTGCTTTAATAATATCCTGCCAAATCCCATGTTCATGTTCTAGCCTCCACCACCATTTACATAATAGACTGATGTTCATTTTCCTAATGTCCTTGATACCCAATCCACCTTTCTTTTTTACTTTTGCACACAATTTCCCACTTAACTAGATGATATTTTTCCTTGGGGCTCCCCCCCTGCCAGAAGAAAGATCTTCTTTGTTGATCAAGGGCCTCCGTTACAGTCTTTGGCAGCAGATACAAAGACATATGGTATATGAAAGTGCTAGTCAGACTGGAGTTAATCAGGATAGTTCTCCCAGCCATAGTAGCCGTTGACACATAGCCGTTGGTTTTTCAAATGATAGCTCTCTTCTACGGGAAGCACAGGAACAGTGCCGGAGACATTCGCCTTTTGATTCCCTCCTCCGTTCCGATCGACCGAATGATGCGTGGCCGAGCTGCACCGCGGGTCTGGATTTTGAAATGCCCAGCACGAACGTCACATATTAATTGGTGCCCTCGTTTAGTTCGAAAATTGCAGTCAAAAGTTACTAAAAGTAGTCATTAAAAAATATATCAAATAAAAGAAGACATATTTTTTAATAAATTATTTTACAGCTGCCGACCGATACTCGCCGAACTGAACAAAGTGCGAAAGCCGTTGATGCTTCCGAGAGCCAGCCGACTTCGTGCGTGCAGGACACAGATGCAGGCATCCAGCGACGCGAATGCACACGTCTAATCATTAGCCGTTAAATGCCTGGTGGGACTGGGAATTACGTTGGTTGTAGTGCTTCCGATCGAGCAGAAGATTGCTGCTGCACCGAGTGGTGCGGAGATTGCTTCTGTCCCGCAAATCGAACTCGACGGATGGCCTTTCAAAAAAAAAAATCGACGGATGGAGGCGTTGGGCTGATTTCTCCATATTGTAGCCACCGTACCTATATCATGAGGCCCATCACTCCCTTGAGCGGTCCCAGGAGTGGGCCTGGCCCAGCTCCGCCCTTGGCTGTGGTGGTAGCCCAGTCCACCTACCTCCCCGGCTACGGCTACGGCTACGGCTACGCGCCTGCTCCTCTTGCTTCACGAATATGCTGACGGTTGTTCCTCCTTGGCGCGCGCTGCTGTCGTGGTCGTGGATCAATTGATCCAAACCCAACTAGCAATTCGCACCAGACGTCCAGAACGTACCGCACACTCCATCAGTACACTATGGCCTATGGGGGTCAGCTTCGGCGGCACCTCTCTGCGTGTACGGCGAGGAGCCATTCTGCCGCTCAGGTCAGGCGGACGTGCTCGTCTGCTCGGTCGATCTCGCCGCGTCCTCGCATCCCGTTTCCAACGGAGAGACCAAGAGGCCCCAACCCACACGTCCGTCCGCTCGGGCGTGCCGTGCGCGTGCCGGCGTCCTGGAGCCCGCCAAGAACAAGCCGACCCTGACACACTGCCCTGCCATAAGAAAATCGGAAGCGTCCAAATCCCCTCCTATAAACAAGCCAGCGCCCCCCCGATATGCAGTCCCCAGATTTCCTTTCCTCCTCGCAATCACACAATCTCACTTCGTCAGTCCACGCCGCAGCATGGGCGGCCTCGACCTCGGCCTCCGGCGGCGCGGCGCCCGCCTGCCGCTGGCGCTGCTCCTGGTCCTCGTCGCCGTCGCCGCCGCCGCCGCCACGACCGGTGCCGCCGCGGGGAAGGGGACGAAGGGTGCGCACAGTGCTAGAACTCGGCTGCGGTTCCGGCGGGACAGCGGGACGTTCAAGGTGGTGCAGGTGGCGGACATGCACTACGCGGACGGCCGGACCACGGGCTGCGAGGACGTGCTCCCGTCCCAGGTGGATGGGTGCTCCGACCTCAACACCACCGCTTTCCTCTACCGCGTCTTCCGCGCCGAGGACCCCGACCTCGTAGTCTTCACCGGTGGGTACACGCACACGCCGCCCTCGACATCCCCCAATCTCCTTTTATTATTAATCAATTAATTAATCGATCGATTTGACCTTGTCTTCGTCTCAAATTTCATCCGCATCAGTGTCGCGTGTGCTGGTAGTTTTGGTTGCACCTGTGGTTTAGCCGTTTAGGTGGGTATGCACACTTGTGATGATAGAGATCTTCTGCGTGTGTTCAAGTTAATTATTGTGGTTGAGATCTCTGAAAAAGAATCTTTAAATAAGCGTAACCCAGTGCCTTTGATTAGAACAAGAAGCATGTCACGGGTCTCACAAGTCACAAGCGACAGCACGTGGGGGGCAGGGCAAGTGGAACTTGTGTTCTTCGGGCTAGAATGCTGGATTCAGAAACTCCCAATCTAATCCAAGAGGGGCCTGCCCCGGGCCGCCTACCATTCCCAGTCAGTGAGGTCCCAGTTGTTGATTGGCCCGGAATGACGACCAGAGGACGGTCGGCAACTGGTCTGATGGTTGATGTGTCCATGACTGCCGATGAGCTCCAAATGGAGCTAAAGCATCAAAGAACAGTACAAATGTAGCCTTCTTTGTGATGGTGTACCTCGAATACTGTCATGTTTCGTCATGCTGTTTCACGGCCGGGCAATTGTGCTTGATCTTTCCAAAGCTGCAGCTTTTGCAAAAACCAGGGGCCAGATGATTCTTTTTTTAATGGGAAAACAAAAATGGAACGAAGAACTGCTTTTATATTGCGATAAAATTGTTCGATGAACTATGCAGAGCGTGATGATCACAGTTCATGTGCTTGCGCTATGATAAATTACTAACCAATTTTTTTCACCACTCATTGGGCAGGTGATAACATCTATGGTGCGGATTCAACCGACGCAGCCAAGTCTATGGATGCAGCAATTGCCCCAGCCATTGACATGAAACTTCCTTGGGCTGCTGTGATTGGGAACCATGACCAAGAGGGTACACTGTCGCGTGAGGGTGTAATGCGTCACCTTGTGGGCATGAAGAATAGCCTTTCAGGACTCAATCCCGAAGGAGTTGAAATTGATGGCTATGGAAATTACAATCTGGAAGTTTCTGGTGTTGAAGGAACATCACTGGATGAAAAATCAGTGCTCAACCTGTATTTCCTAGACAGTGGTGACTATTCTACTGTACCCTCAGTCAATGGTTATGGTTGGATCAAGGCCTCACAGCAAGTCTGGTTCCAACAAACATCTTCAAGCCTACAGGTAAGTTCGTGATATTCCTTCAGAACAAATCTATCTTAGCTCATTGCTCCTAGCTCTTTGTTTTGCCTTGTACAATAACTTGAACAGATCAAGGACTATTGCTCCTAATTTATCAAATGGCTCACTTTTGTGCCATTTGTTACATTTTAGAAACAAATTATACTGAGTAAACTGAGTGAAAACGATTAATTCAAAGAGCAGCATACCTTAATTTACAAGCATCCTAAAATTTATGGGCAGATGGAATTAGCAAATATATACTCTCATATGCTCTACCAAGTTTAATTGTGCAAAGTTCTATCTTTAATCATTCTGAAGTCTTAAAACAATACGTGCATTGCTTCCTAAATGTCAGATCGGTTCACATAAATTGATGAATATGACCAGATAAAACCTCCACGAGTTCATGCTTATACACTAATTTCTTTTCAGAGAAAGA
>JAZFNS010020000.1:36380456-36391174 GCA_037127165.1 Alloteropsis angusta | reverse complement strand
GGGAAAATAGCTTCTTTTTGCTTTATGCATAAGCAAGGCAAAATCATGTCCGAACTTTGCTTCTACTGCTGCCACTGCTGGATGCTGATTAATAGTAAAATTCTTATTAGGTGATAGTGGTGCACACAATGTTATATTGATAGATTTCTTGTCAACACAAGGTTGATTCAGAAATTTATCAATTATCTTCAAATGACATTCCAATTTCAGCTACTCATTATTATTTTGATTATTTTATAGTACATTCTTTGAGTAATATGCAATCACTCATCTTGTGTTACTGAAGATCAGCCTTCATAAAAATTGTAAACAATGTGCTTCACAAGGACTGATGATTCTGCCCTCTATGTTCAGAATCTAGAGAAATCTGCCGTTATGTAGCAGAAAAGTATGAAGATCATGGATACCCATTCCTCCTTGGGAAGGATGCCCTGGAGAGGGCTTCGGTTGAGCAATGGCTCCACAATGAGGAGCATGCTTTCAACCCCCCGAGCCGGGCCTTGTTCTGCCATCTGGCCTTTCCCCTGGATGAAGAAGATGATGGTGATGATATTTACATGCATGCAAGGAAGCTAGAAGAGGTGCTGGAAGTTTATGAGCAAAGGCTCAGCGACAGTGAATTCCTTGCTGGAAACAAGTTCACCCTCGCCGACCTTGTTCACCTGCCAAACTCCCACTATATCAAAGCATCTAACAAGTTTCTGTACCTGTATGATTCGAGGAAAAATGTAAAGAGATGGTGGGACACTATTTCTGCTCGGGATTCTTGGAAGAAAGTACTGAGCTATATGGAGAGGGTGGAGGAGCAGAACAAACAAGAGGAACTCAAGAAGAAGCAGCAGCAGCAGCAGAAAGAGCATCCTAGAATCTCCCCCCACCCAATTCGGATAGACCCTCAGAAGAAGATCAGCACAGAACCTCGGACGATATTGGTTGCTCCTCCTGATACTGTGTTATCATCTCCCAGATTTCCTCAAAAAGAGGAGCCTCCTACTGATACTTTCCCCAATGAAGCTCTGGTATCCTCAAGCCAAAGTATTCCGACTGCTGATAAAACTTCAGTGGTCTTTACTACCCCTCAAGAAACACCACCTACCTCAGTTCGAAGTACCCCTGCAACTTCTAAAGAGTACCTTAGTCCTGTCCAAACCACTAAAGGAACTACCTCCCCTACCACTGCCAAGAAGCCTTCAATAACCGACGCGGCCAAGTCCATCACTAAGGATGTTTCAATCCTTGAACCCACTGAAAACAATCTCCCTTCTAGACATGCACCAACTTCATCTGAGGACGTCCCTAATAACCTTGATGTGCTTGATTACTACCCAAACTCAAGATATACTGATGAAGAAACACCATATATCAAACCTACTCCACGAAAAACTTCAGAAATGTTGGACACATTTGCTGGATCCAAAACTGCCACTGGTCATACCAAAACCAGTTCAATATCAGCCAAAGAAGAGCCTGACCAACCCAGTGCAACTGATTTCTACAAGAGTGACATCAGAGCCACTAGCGTTGATTCTCACTACAAGGAATCAGTTCCAAATCTTGAACCTACAGATACTTCTGCTGGCAAGCTTCATACAACCGATGTTCATCGTAGGCTGCAGACTGAGCAGTGGCATACTGCTACAACTGGATTAAGTGACCTAAAGCAAGATACTACTGAAGATCATCATAGTGCAACTTCAGCAATCCAAGAAAAACATACTAATGTTGAAGACACCGCTGGAATATCTCGGGATGCTTCTTTTGAGCCAAAGCAAATGATTGCTCAAGATGATCAAGACACCTTCAAAGAAACAAAGTCTGGTGGTTCCTCATTGTTTAGGGATCAACAATTAGATACTCGGCAAGCTGCATCTACTTTACCAGAGCATGAAGTAAACCAAGATGGTCGTAGTGTGGCTCCACCATTCCAAACAAGATACCCAAGTTCGACTCCATCCAAAACAAGATTTCAAATTGCTAAAGATGCTAGCAAGCAACCAAGAGGGACTTCTCCACCTCCTAAGAAGAAAGCAGCCCAAGATGATAATCAAACCTATGAAGAATCAAATACTGCTGATGAAGTAGCATCAACTGAGCAGCCTTTAAATGCCTGGAGAGAACCTATTTCTCCACGAAGACAAGAGGTCCAGGATTCTTCTACGGCAAATACATCATTCCAAAAGATATATCCTGATGAAGAAGAAGACATGCAAGTTGCCGACACTGCTTCTACGTCACGGCAAATTACACCTGACGGTGGTAAAGCTATCTCTGAAGAAACAAAACTTGCTGACTCTACAACAGCAAGTGCAGAACCTTTGTACACACAGCGAACTTCCCTTCCTCGTCCAAGGCAAGCAGAAGTTAAAGATGCTCAGGACGAAGGCAGACAAACAAGATACCCAAGTTCACTTCCTCGTCCAAGGCAAGCAGAAGTTGAAGATGCTCAGGACAAAGGCAGACAAATTAGAGTAACCATTCCTGAATCACACAAAATGGTAGCAAGAGATGCTCAAGACACACATGGAGAAAGGAGGAAGACTTCTGCACCTAGGGAGCAATCTTCAGATCTTCTGCAAGCTATTCCTCAATCAAGGCCGGCAGCACCACAAGATGTCCATAGCGAAACTGGTGAGACAACAATGTTTCCAGAAATTCTTGACACTAAAAGATCTAGGGACACCTTTGAAGCAACCAAAGATCCTGACTCTACATTACCCAGAGCACAATCTTTGGGTGCGCGAGATTCTCAAAGCACCAATGGAGAATCTAGAGCATCAGGTGCTGATCAAAGGAAGGATGTTTCAAGACAACTCCAGCCAGATGCTCAAGATCCATTTCAGCTATCAAAATTATCAGCTATTGATCAGAAAGGCTGGGGTTCATTATCATCGCAGGAAAGAGATGCAAAAGATGCTCAGGCCACCATGAGTGAGAGAAAATCAGTCTCAACTGAGAAGCATAGGGAGTTGATCAAAAGAGAACCACGGGCCCCTGTTAAGGTGGAAGGAGTATCCTCTATTTACCAGAAGCAGCCTCCATTTGCACAAGATAACCAGGAACAAGCTCAAATCATTGAAGCTGATGAAAAAACAAATGGTTCTAGACCAAAGCATCAGCGAGCTTCTGATGTTCTGTATACTTTGGATGAGAAATTAAATACTACAGCACCGGCCAATGCAAAAACTAGTTATGACTTCAGTGCAGCAGATCCATACAGAAAAGATGCTACCGATGACCAGAAATATGTACCACCTCTATTGAGCAAAGAATCAACTTCCCAAGCACAACCTACCTCTGAATCATTACAAGAAGCAGGTTCCCGTGGAGGTTTGTCTACCAAACCATCCACCATTGAGCAGTGGCAACGTGCATCTGTCCCATTAAATGATGTAACACCAATGAGTCAACATGCAGCTCCCAGTGCCGAGCATCTCAATCAGGTGGCCAAAGAATCTGGTGAGCAAAGTGTGGAACTTCCTGTACCAACAGAAGTAAAAACATCTGGTGTTCAAAGTGTGTCACCATCATTCCCAGGAGCTTCCTCTGCTGATGTTAAGTTTGCCAAGCAATCGATTATTGATGAAAGAGTTGGAGAACCAACAAAAATGCAAGCATCAACTCCAGATTCTGCTCCAGCAGATACCAAGAGAGCAACTCCTGATGGTCATGAAATTGGTGATTCAGAGCTTTTAAGCACACATGATGGACAAATACCAGAGGCTGCAAACACCAGACATGATCAAGCCACACTCCAGGAAGTTGTTCATGATCCCAATTTGCCAACTCATGATGTGGCTAAAGATACCTTTAAAGAAACAAAGGTTGCTGACTTTACACCATCTAGTGCAAAACCTATCTATACTCAACGATCTGCTCCTACTCCAAGGCTTGCAGAAGCGGAAGATACCAGGGACAAAGTGACAAAAAGCAGACAGACTCTTCCTGACCGACAAAAAATGGTGGAAAGAAGGCCAGCTACAACTGGAGAGCAAGTTTCAGAACATCTGAAAGCAATGCCTCCATCAAGACAGGCACCAGCTGAAGATGCTCTTGGTGCAACTGGTGATACAATACAGTCTCCAGATATTCTTTACACATCCAAGAAATTTAGAGGCACCTATCAAGAAGCTAAAGGCCCTGGCTCAAGGTTATCCAAAGCACAATCTTTGGGTGCTCAAGATGCCCAGGGCACCACTGGAGAATCTACAACACCAACTGCTGGCCAAAGGAAGAACGTTTCAACAAAACCTCAACCAGATTTTCAAGATGGGTTCAAAGAATCCAAATTATCAGCTCCCAGTTGGAATGGTTTGGGTTCATTAGCTTCAGAGGGAAAAGATATTGATACCACCATTGCTGGAGAAAAATCATTCTCAACAGAGCAGCTTAGGGAGACAAGCAAGAGTGAAACCACAACACCCAAGGAACACCGCATTGATTCTCAGGTGGCACAAGACCTTAACAGAGCAATGGCACCAGATTCTATTTACAAGAAGCCTCTGGTGGCACAAGACAATCAGAAGTATGCTCAAGCTATCCCAGTTGGTGAGAAAGCAGATGGTTCTACTCCAAAGCATCAACAAGCTTCTGATGCTCCAAATATTTTTGATGATAAATTAAATGCTTCACAACCAGCAAGACCAAACATCCATGATGACTTCAATGCAGAAGAGCCATACAGAGAAGACACTGCCGATGACCAGAAAGTGGCACCACCTCTTTTGAGCAGAAAACTAACATCCCAGGTCCAACCGCCCTCCAAACCATCACAAAATGCAGCTCTTCATGGAGATTTGTCTAGCGAACCATCCACCATTGGTCAATGGCAACGTGCATCTGCTCCATTACATGATATGGCTACTAGATCTGGTGATGATGAGGTAGCCATGCCTACCATTAATCAGAAGCTAACACCAATGAGACAGCAAGAATCTGGTGAGCAAAGAGTGGAGTCACCTGTACCGACAGAAGCAGAAACATCAGGTGTTCAGCGTGCTTCACCATCATTTCCAGGAGCTTCCGTGGATGATCATGCCACTATTGGTGATAAGTACGCCAAGCAGTCGATTATTGATGAAAGAGTTGGAAAACCAATACAAATACTAAAATCAACTGCCGATGCTCATCCTTCTTCAGAAGCTACTAGGACGGCAACTCCTGGAGGTCATGCAAGTGGTGGTTTAGGGCTTGTAAGCACACCTGATGGCCAAATATCAGAAGCAACAAAAGCTAGAGATGATCCGGCCAGAGTCCATGAAGATGTTTATGATGTCAATTTATCAACTCATGATGTGGGTGAAGATACCTTCAAGGGAGCAAAGGTTGCTGACTCTACATCATCTAGTGCCAAACCTATGTACACTCAGCAACCTGCTATTACGCCATCAAGGCAAACACAAGTTGAAGAAGCCAGGGACAAAAACATGCAAAGTAGAGAAACCATTCCTGAGCAACAAAAAATGGTGGAAAGAAAGACAGACATATCTGAAGAGCAATCACCAGATCATCAGAAAGCAATTCCTCCATCAAGACAGGCAGCAGCAGCTGAGGATGCTCCAGCTGGTGATACAATCCAGCCTTCGTACATTCCTGACAGTTCCAAGAAATCCAGAGGCACCTTTGGAGAAGCTATACACTCTGTCTCTACATTACCCAAAGCAAAAGCTTTGGATGCTCAAGATTCTCAGCTAACCAAAGGAGAATCTACAATACCAACTGCTGACAAAAGGAAGGATTGGAAAGATACAAAAGATGATGAAACCATTATGACTGAAGAAAAGTCATTTTCAGCTGAGCGGCTTAGGGAGATGTTCAAGGAAAGTGAATCTACAACACCCAAGACACAGCTTACTGATTCTCAGGGCAATAGTATGGTGGACAAATCATCCCCAATCTACCAGAAGGAGCCTTTTACTGCACAAGAGAGCCAGGAGAAAGCTCAAATCATACCAGCTGGTGAGAAATTAGATACTTCTAAACCAGATAATCAAAAATCTTCTGGTGCTCCATACACTTACGATAAGAAATTAAGTGCTTCTGCACCAGCCAGAGCAGATATCCGTGATGATCATAGTGCAGAAGAGTCGTATAGAAGTTACAATGTGGATGATCAGAAAGTGGCTCCATCTCCATCAAGCAAAGAACCAGCATCCCAAGTGCAACCTCTCTCATTACAAAGAGCAGTCCCTGATGGAGATTCGCCTAGCAAATCATTCTCCATTGAGTCCATTGATCAATGGCAACATGCATCTGCTCCACTACATGGTGTAAGTACTGATTCTGGCGATGCTGAGGTGGCCATGGATTCTAACAATGATCAAAAGTCAGTACCTACGAGTCAAGAAGCAACTCTCAGTTCACCTACATCTGATGTTGTACGTACTGCGCCATCACTCCCAGAAGCTGCCAGAGCTGATGATGTCATTATGGATGATAAATTTGCCAAGCAGCCCAATATTGATGAAAGAGTGGGAGCACCAAAACTAATGCAAGAACCAATTACAGCTGCTCATCCTTCTTCAACATCTACCAAGAGAAAAACTCTTGATGATCATGAAGATGGTGGTTTAAAGCTTGTCAAGACACCTGGGGGCCAGAGACTAGAGGCTGCAAAAGCTACACAAGATTCAGCCACGCTCCATGAAGATGTTCATGATGCAGCTATTGATGAAAAGACGGCAACATATCAGGTACAGCCACCTGCATCAACTCAAGCACAGCCAACTGTAGAGACTCCACATCATTCCGATTCATCCCCATATTCACGTACTGGTGACTCGGGAACTGAATTGGCGAAACCAATTGTAACTGATCAAGAAGCAGTGGCGCCTATAGCTGGCCCAACATCAATGGATACCCAACGTGCTGCCACCTCACCAACTGAAGTAGCTGATTCTCAACAAAAATCTGCTCCATCAGGTAGCTCATTTTTCTTTAAGTGTTGTCTAAAAAAATAATAGCTAGCTGGCCTAGAGAATCTTTGGACCCTGGAACGTTATTCCTCAAAACTAACAGTTTGCTTTATGCATTTTAGATAAAGGATCAGCTCGTGCTGCACATCGTCTTTCCCCTGTTGAACCAATAAGGGCAGATAGTAATGTTTCTGCAGCTGATTATAGTAATGCACCGCAAATGATTTTTCAGCAACAAGCCATACCATCTCCACCAAGTACAACAGGAATTCCAGCCTCAGATACCCAGGGCGTTATAGGAAAAATCCAGGAGGTAACTCCTGAAAACCGCCGCACTGATGATTCAGGAAAACGATTTGTTCCAAGTCAAAATCAAGTTTCACATGCATCACAAACAATCCCTGGTCAAGTAGAAATGACATTCTCACCAGACACTACAGTTTCTCCTACCTCAGATACCCAACTTGCCTCAACAGGGGCTGAGGAAGTCAGTCCTAATGAACAACAAACTGTAGAGTCGATCACTCCATTGTTTTCAAGTGGAAAACAAGGTTCTCATGTCGGATATGCTTTTGGACCAGGTGAAGTTGGTCCTGCTGACAATGATTTTGTACCATCAGGTAATTATTTTCTCCTTTAACATGAGAGAAAAAACAAACGCTGCCACTGCTGACATTTCTTCCTCTGTTCTAGATCAAAAATTGCCTCGTCCTGCAGAACAGCCTACCTCCAGTAAACCAAGGAAAGAACAAACTGTTGTTCCCACTGCTGAACAAATCAAGGAACAGCCAACTATCATTGGTCAACAAGACATACCATACACACGAGAGGCTCTGACATCAAAAGATGAGCATGATACTACACCTACCCATGGTGATGTTCACCCTACTGGTAGCATTAAACGAGACAGAAGACCTTTATCAGTTCAAGGGGAAGAACCAACATCTGCAACTGAAGCACCACCACCTCGTGTGGCTAAAGACTCCCTAGACACTGAAGACATATCTACTGATGCCTTGGGAAATGTTCAGTCCTTGAAACCATCAACAACTCCAGACGCTCGTGGCGTCATACCTGGTGGTTTAGAGGTTGCTGAACAGAAATCTTCCCCATCAGGTAATTATAGCCATATAGTGCCCTATGTACTGGTCTAGGCCTACAAAACTTACTATTATTAAATATTTAGGTCAAGATTCTGCTGATCCTGCAGAACCAGCCTTCTCTCTTGGTCCAAGGGATGAAGAGATTAGAGATTCAACTCCTTCAGCACTACCAATTTCCTCTACCGACCCAAGTAAAGGAGATTCCACTGTTGCTGTACCTGATCAAGCCAAGGACTCGCAAACACCTCCCAGTCAACAAGAGATATTGTCCACCCAACGTCCTTCAGGGAAGGTTCAGGAAAATATACCAGGTGAGCACTTGGGCAAAGATAAGCCCTTGAGACCATCTTCTGCTGTTTGAAGGAAAACGCTCTAAAGCAACCCCAGCATCAGCTCCAGGCATACAACATGGTAGTGCACCAAATGAGTAGCCCTTGATGAACAGAAGTTTTCTCTGTCAGGTGTCAGCCGATGGAGTTCTCTCAATTATGCAATTTGGACAGATGCACATTCTAGTAGGACATACTAGTTAATTAATTTAAACATGAATATCCTTAAAACCAACAAATTTGATCCACTTTCAATGTTTCAGGTCAAGATTCTGCTTATTTTGCACAGCCTCCTCTCTCTGTTGAGCCAAGGAGCAAAGAGATTGGAAATTTAGCTCCTTCGACACAACTAAATTCTACCATTGAGCCGAGAAATGGAGATGCTATTGTTGCTGCACCTCATCAAGCCAAGGATTCCCAAACAACTCCTGGCCGACAAGTCAAATTATCCACACCATCCTCTTATACCCAGCATCCTTTAGGGACACTTCAGGAAGATGTACCTGCTGACGACTCTGGTGAGGCGAAGTCTTCCAAGCCACCCTCTCTTGTTCGAGAAGGCAAGACCGCCGCTGCACTCACAGAATCAGCTCCAGACAGGCAACAAGGTGCTGCACCAGATCAAGTAGCAGTTGATGAGCAAAAGTTTGCTCTGTCAGGTAATGTTTTTTTTCACAATACGGAGCTTCACCGACATCTGATGGTGCACATTCTAGTAGCCTATATAGTTAACTAATTTGCAACACCCAAAAGGAACGCCTTAGAACCAACTATTCATTCTGCCACTAATGAGGCAGTTTCTCGTGTTTCAGGCCAAAGTTCTGCCTCTTCAACATTCCCAGCACCAGCTCCAGGTACACAATATGGTACAGAGCTACATAAAGCAGATGTTGATGGACAAAAGTTTCCTTCATCAGGTAATGAAGTTCTTTCCAGTATGGACTGTGGACAAGCAGTGCACATTCTAGTAGCCATACCCTTCATCCTTTAAACCTGTCCTGTCACTAATAAGGTTCTCTTACATTTCAGATCAAGATTCTGTCCATTCTGTACAGCCATCTTTTTCTACTGAACAAACAAAAGAAGACACTGTTGCTGCTGCAACAGATCAAACCAGCACACTGGAAAAAATAATTGATCAAAATGACACGACACCTGCTCCAGACAAAGCAAAAACTCCCTTCTTGGGTAGTCCTGATGTTTCAAGGGAAACTCAGAAAAGTACTGATGATGATCACATTGATCAGAAACTTCCAGGCCAGGGGCGAGTTTCTCCTTATAGAGATGTTTCTGAGCCACCCAAAGGACCTACCCCTGAAGAGCACATTGATATTGTTGATAAGGAGACAACACTTGGATCTAGCCAAGCAGAAACTTCAAACACTAGACCTGATTCAACACCAATTGGCAGTAATGGTCGTCTTAGCAGCAGCGATATGCCAGCAGCAAGTTCCTTGCCAGAAACGCAGGATCTACAGGGCTCTGCATATGCCCAGAGTATACGCGCTGATTACTCAGGAAATATTGAGTCACCAGGACACCTCTCAACTGATCAAATGATGGCACCGATAATGAGCCCATCTGTACCTTCTGTTGCTCCTCTAGGCACTGTTCCAGGTGAGGAAGTCTCTGATTAGCAAAAAATAATTCCATGATTGTTGCGGATAATTTGTTTTCCTTGCTGAACTATTTTAAATCACTTATGACTTTCAATTATAGGTTAAACAGTTTACTATATAGTTCTTCCACTTCTTCCACTATAGGTTTGCTTTAGCATTCAAGTTGTGGAC
The DNA here is from genome assembly GCA_037127165.1 of Alloteropsis angusta. Classification (NCBI taxonomy): domain Eukaryota; kingdom Viridiplantae; phylum Streptophyta; class Magnoliopsida; order Poales; family Poaceae; genus Alloteropsis; species Alloteropsis angusta. The sequence continues at coordinate 36,381,041 of JAZFNS010020000.1, read as the reverse complement.
AAAATCATTTGTGAAATCACGATAAACTATAGACAGTCATCGTGTAACAGACTCCTAAGTGGTGATACCCTTTCTCATTGAACGATTTGAACCCACACCTCTGGTAATACTGTCGTTGGTTAGGATGGTCTCAGTAGCACTCCTTAGGTCCTGATCTAAATTTGTGAACGGGCTTCTAGCTGTGTTGGTCAGATGGTCTCACTAGCATAGTAGCATTCCTCTGGTCCTGGGTGCAGTCTCCCTGTGGGAGCAAATTTCAGGCTAGGGTTAATCCCCTCGTCTGTAACCACACCAAAGCACAAGTCAAGGCCCAGCCCAGGTCGCAGCTCCCTACCTGGGGTAGTTGGGGTAGTTTTGGTTACGGGCCCTGTGTACAGGTGGGGCTGAGGTTTGGGGGTTTTCTCGACCTGCATGAGAAGGTCCTTCTCTTAGCAAAAACCCCGGGGTTATCTTGGCCCTGTTTGGAACAGCTTAAATTCTGCTTATGGCTAAAATAAGCTGAAACTATCAGCCAAACGGCGCGCTTTTTTTCAGCTTTTTCTGGCCACGCTTCTCCCCACAGCTCTCATTTGTACTAAAACGCAG
>JAZFNS010020000.1:36233870-36243889 GCA_037127165.1 Alloteropsis angusta | reverse complement strand
TGATAAATTAAGATTATTGCTGTTAGTGATTAGACCATGATCTCAAACGCCTTAATTTGTTTCAGCAACTGGCCTGACAGTACCATGTCTCAGGAGAAATTTGCAAATTTCTCCATGTCTCAGTGTTCCTTCTGCTTTAGTGGCCTGTATCATTTGGTCCAGGGATGATCTGGTTGTGCTCTCTCAACATCAATTGTTTCTGAATAATTCTGGGACACTATTTTCTCTCTGCTATACCAACGTGATTGCTATCAGTTAACAAGCCAGCAGCAATATCACAATGTTAGAAGGCTTCTTTGTTGAGCAGATGCATGGTTCACTTCCCTGCTTTTGCTGGGTACTCTGTACTTACAACTGCAGTTTTAAGATAGGTGTAGGTTAACAGCCCTTTGATTGCTTGAAATCGTCCAACTTGCTTGACAGTTCTACATCTCAGTTTCCAATGGTGCTGCATAATTTCGAGCATGACATGTGATGGCCATTGTGTGGTAACTACGTCTATGTCAATGGGCCTACAACAATTGGTGCTATCCTTGTTGTAGCCAGTTTTTGTTGCATAGTTCAGACCACAGTTTGGGTCCATCCAGACTAACAGTCCTACAACATTACATTTTCATCTTATTAGTTAAATACGACACACTGTTCCTCCTCTAGAATTCGGCTTCATTGCCCATTTGTGATTCTACCAGGGATTCAGTGTTAAAGGGATGAGACACACTGGCATGGTTGAGGAATGACAATTGTGACTGGTTCCTGTGTTGTGCTACTGCATTAACCTTTTTGGTTGGGAGTCCTGAGACGCAGAAACGTGTTGCCTCAATGTAACAACATGTGATTAATAATTATCTCTTTATCGTAGGATATATACATACAATCAACATGGCACTAACTTGCTACATTGCCATCTTCCGTGATTGCTTGCAGGATCGGTGGTCTACGCATAAAAGTTTTGCCGCCTATGTCCTACTGCCTATGCAGAACTACTTTACACTCATCTAGAAGCTGCAAACAGTGACGTGATGGATAACTTCTACAGATGGTGCCACGCAGCTTGCTTAGTGGCATGACGCTGCCATGGTACTCAGGAATGCCTTCTCTACCTCTACAGAGGAACCTCTCTTGAGCAGGCTCATGGCATACTCCATTAGTGCAGCATCACAAGGAAGTGTGATGTGACCATCGCTGACAAAGCCAAACTCTTCCTGGGACATCTCCAGGAGCTCCGCGAAGACCAGTGTTCCGAGGCACGCCAATGGAACCTCGAACCTTCTCCTGTCGGCAGTGTAAACCACGCAGTGGCCCTTGCTGGCCACAGAGGTGCTGCATTCGTCAGCTTCCTTTGCCACCCTCCAGGAGAGCTGCTTTCTCCCCAATGCTGCAATCCGCTGCCACTTCTTGCCTGCCAGAGCAATCCTCTTGGTGTTGATCATGGTTGGTTCTTCCTTTGTTGGCTGGAAACTGGAGAGCTCCTAATTGAGTTTGCAATGCTCTGTTTTGCAAGCTGCAAGATGTTGTTTGGAGGGTATATATAGATGAAGGAAAGAACAAGCCGTCCAGTAGTGGAATGGTTGGCAAGGCCGCAAGGTACAAGGCCATGAATGCGGTACATGCCTTTGTTTTGGATCAGATCTGATGGGGCCAAGTGTTTGGTGCTTGCCGGAGCCAGCTGTAGTGCTCTTTCGGTGCTTGGATCGGGCACTACATGTTGCAGACACGCTGAGTGGCGAATTGCAGGGAAGTGAGCATGAAGACCCCATGCTAATTGTGGCCAACGTGAAGTTTGAGGGCAAGGCTAGTTTAGGTAGCTGTAGTGAATCAGATGGTGGCAGAGAAGATGCTTCTTATGGTTGGACTCCTTTTGGTTTGGTGTCCATGGTTGAGAATTCTAGAGTTTGGAAACTTTGGTTCATCAGGTAGCTCGTCTAAAGATGATTTGGCTTTGGGGATCTTATTTTGGTAAAATGCTAGTGCCTTGCAGTGGAACTCCACAGACAGAAGTGGAATAAATTGGTGTACCGCATGTTGGTTAGTCTCTCTTATGCTTGTGTGCTCCATTTTGACACGTGTTTTTTTGGTACAGATGGACCATACCTGCAAAATCCCAAAGAATGGTGATGTCAACCCAAACGAAATTTGCATGTGTGTCAATTGAGTTCTATTTCTTCAGCATTACTCATTAGCTCAGAAGGTCTAGTCCTTATCACTGAACTAAATGATCGGTGCATCACAAAAGAAAAATGGATTGGATGCTTTAATCAGATGACATGATGCAAGAGTACAAATATAACTGAAATCAGTACTGATGCATAAAACGAGATGATTGAATTCAACACCGATGAGTTCTGCTCAGTTCTGCAATTTGTTTCAGTCAGCATATGACCAAAAGGAAAAAAAAGTGTCCCATAGTACGGCTGTACCCAAATCTGCCTGTTGATTATCAATCATCTAGTTGCCAACTTGCAGTAATACAAATTGAAACTTTTAAGAGGAAACATCAAGGAAATGGAGTTCATATGAGATGCTTGTAATCCAGCAGACCACCAACTGAAGTGATATGAGTTGTTGACCAAGTTGTCTGGACCTGTTGAACCCATTTAATCTCATTGTTGAAGTACAATGTGTCGTGGACATGAACAACTGTCTGACTATATGTGTCGATCCGAAGGACAAATCAGAAGTTCAGATCTTCAACGTACTAATCACCAAAAATGATTGATATATTGCAGAATCACAGGCAGAATGGGTCTAGACAGGTTGGACCCATTGTTCATGTGGTCCTTATGTTGCATGCTTGACTGCAGGCAAGTCAGTATGGCAGCACATCGTGATACTACACGGGCTAAACACTGAAACTATTGGTTTCAGCAAGTGCCAAACCGATGATGGCCCCAGAGAAATCTAATCAACATCACAGTGCTTTTTCCTGCAACATTGCATGTTCTGAAGTCATTGGCTCATGGCCTTGTCTCCTGCCAGCTTGAGCTGATAGCTTTTCTCCAACCACATGCTTCGCTTTTCTCTCCTATAAATCCATCATCTTAGCACCAATACTTCATCTGTCCATCAGCAAGCTAAGCACCACACCTAGTAGCTGCACATCACCTGGCACAAGCTGAGCTTCTTTGAACTTTTCAACTAAGGGAGGAGGAGAGTGAAACAGCCATGGTCAGTGCCAAGAGACTCGCTCAGATGGCAAGGAAGTGGCAAAGAATGGCCGCTCTTGCAAGGAAGAGGCTCATGCCCGCTCCAAGGAAAGAGACTGAGGAATGGTCTTGCAGCACGTCGTCGGTGACCGTTAAGGGCCACTGCGTCGTGNTACTCAGCTGATGGCAGGCGGTTTGAGATGCCGCTGGCGTACCTCGGCTCGATCGTCTTTGGTGAACTACTAAACATGTCACAGGAGGAGTTTGGGTTTGCAGGCGTCAACGGCAAGATCACTCTGCCCTGCGATGCTGCGGTGGTGGAGTATGTGATCTGCTTGCTTAGGAGAGAGGCCTCTAAAGATGTTGAAAGGGCGTTTCTGAGCTCNCATGGCGAGGCCTTGTCACCATGGAAATAGCTTGACGCAGCCCATGGGACTCCGCTGTTACTAGCATTTGAAGATTAGCACCAAACAGCTAGAGCTAGTTTTGTTCTCTCTCCCTGTTTTCATTCTTCCATGATGTAAAAATTGTAAATAGTTACTCGTGGCAGATTGGAATGTAACCAAGATGATTGCTTACCATGATATGGACATGAGCTCATAATTCTACTCGTTTTTTATGTGAACTCTTAGTTTTTCTTGTATGTAGTTTGTACAAATAAAACCATGAAACTGATGCGGGTTAAACTCAAATCAATTTCGAGAACTGTGAAATTATAGATTTCACACAGGTGTTGTTCTGTGCAAAGCTTCTAAAACTGCTAATCATTGTGGTAAGATGGCATTATAAATGGATATGCTCATCTTGACGCAGGAAGAAGGAAGCATACTCCTACTATTAGAAAATAGATTTTGCTGAAACTGAATCTTAGCTAAACACGATCAGAATTAGAAAGTATTTTTGCTGAAACTGAACCTCTGCCCACTGAATCTAAGCCAAAACACGATCAGAATATTGCAAGTGCTTCTCCTTAACGATACAAAGCTTTGCAGTCCTACAGGCAGGCCCACAGAAAAATGCAAACATGGTTGAATTTGTCCAATCAAACGGCAAGTTGAAGAAGCCTAAATGAAACTGTGTGCGGTAAGATACACTTGAATATAGCCAAAGTGTGTGCACTAGAAGTATCCCTTCGCCTCAGCACCACATCAAAATGCAAACATGGATTGAATGAGTCCAATCAACGGCAGGTTGCAAAACTGTGTGCCGGAGCAATAGTTTGCCTGAGCCGGAAACCCAACAGGGACTAAGGAGTATAGCGACCAGTACCACAAGGATAGCAGCATGCACACAAAAAGGGGGGCTCAACGAATCTATCAGCGGTTTTCTTTTGCTATAGTGTAAAAATGTTGCAATCCTGTAGGTCCATGTAAGAAGAAGCGACGANAATGGAGCTCACATTCGATGCCGGTGATCCTACAGACAGCCAGCCATGGTGATTGAAGAAGTCATATCAAGCTGTCGAGCAATTTGGTTGGACCGCTGAACAATTTTCAGACTGTCACAAACAATCTGAGGGCCCAATTGAGATACTGAAAAAGGACACACTGACCACAAAAACAAAATGCCTGATATATCACTAATATCCTCATGTAGACCACATGTTTGTTGGGTGGTCAGTATGTGANGTACATTTGTGGTATCCAAGCATCCAAACAATACTGCTAGAATGCTGGTGGCTTTAAGCCTCCACAAAGTGGCACCACAGATGGCCCCGGAGAAATCCAATCAAAATCACATTGCTTTCTCCTGCAACACTGCATGTTCAGAGCTCGTGGGCTTGTCTCTTGCCAGCCTGACTTGATAACTGCACCTGAACGGCATGCTCCTTCCACCCCTCACCCCTATAAATCCGTCAGCTTGGCACTAACACTTCATAGTCCAGCAGCAGTCTGAGCACTACACAAAACAGCTGAACACCACCCGAAGTTCTCTCTCTGAATCTTTATTAGCAGAAAAAAGCAGGAGAAGCAACCATGGTCAGTGCCAAGAGACTTGTTCAGATGGCGAAGAAGTGGCAGCGAATGGCAGCCCTCGCCAGGAAGCGGATCACGTCGACGCCGGTGAAAGAAATCGAGGGGTCATCGAGCAGCACGTCGTCGGTGGCTGGCAAGGGCCACTGCGTGGTGTACTCGGCCGACAGCAGACGCTTCGAGGTCCCGCTGGGGTACCTTGGCACGGCGATCTTCGGCGAGCTCCTGAGCCTGTCGCAAGAGGAGTTTGGGTTCGCCGGCGAGGATGGCAGGATCACGGTGCCCTGCGATGCCGCCGTGATGGAGTACGTGTTGTGTTTGCTTAGAAAAGACGCATCCGAAGAGGTTATGAGGGCGTTCCTGGTCTCCATGGCGAGGCCTTGCCAATATGATGGCTTGGCGCATGCCATAGGTGCTAGTCACCAAGTTGCTGTTTCCAGCTTCTGAAGATTAGCATTCAGATTGTGTTTGTTTTTCTTGCATGATACGTGTAAATAGTCACATTCACATGTGAGAGTGAGAGATTGGAAATGAATGAAACCAGATATATACTGCATTTTTTTGATCTATCAAACTGGGATGGGATGTTCGACATTGTCTGGATCAATGCAGCTCTGGCATTTGAAAGCAGGTGCAAGCGCTTTCGAAAAAAAGTCAAAACTATATGAATTTACACTTGTTCATGCTCGCGAAGTGGATATGCCACCGGAATAGTTGACATTTCAGACATTTCATTTGTTCTTTTTTTTTGGACCCTTCGACCACGACGGTGACCCAGCGTCGCTCGTGAACGCGGTGGTTGATTCCCTCGGGGGCGATGGGAAATGCGGGGCAGAGTTCGCCGGCCGGAGACGAGGCAACTGGAGGACGGAGAACGAAAAGGAGCGGAAGATGAATGGATCGAGTAAGGGCCGATGACGATGGAGGCCGAGTGGAGGCGGCGGCAGATGCGAAGAGAAAGAAAGGGATGGTCGCGCTTCAGAGAGCTGCGCGCGAACATCATTGTAGGCATCGGGCCATCGCGGCATCGCCTCCGCCATCGTGGTTCAGGGGCGGCGCCGGTGAGGAAGACGAACAAACAGACGAAGCGGGGGTTTTATGCAAAAATGTGGACCGTGATTATTGATCACAATTCATTTGAGGGTCTATGTGAAAAATATCTGGATAGGGTTTTGTGCGAAAATCGCGACCGCCTCATTTGGGGGGTTTTCTGGAAAAATCCCGCCGCCCCTCGCCCCGCCCACGATTGGCCGTCCCCTTGTATCCGCCCGGCGACGTCCTCGGCGAAGCCACCCAGGGCAGCCCACAGGTGCGAGACGCCGTTCCTACATGGGGAGGCGAAGGAAATGCGGTCCAGGGACCGCGCGCTGGCGTCCGCAGTAGGTTTGACGAGGGCACCCCCAGTGACCTGCGACCGTGAGGTCGATGGTGGGTGGGTGGGACTGGGAGCGGCCACTTCCCTATGCTTGTTCCTCGTGTGCCACTACCACTGAGCTAGTCGCTTCACCTAGTTGGCACATCTCCAAGTTCTCTGGTGAGAATTCCAACAGGCGAACTTAATCAGTTTTAGTTGCTCATATGTATATTTAAGGTTGATGCTATTAGTGACTAGACCATGGTCTCAACAACGGGCCAGACAGTACCATGTCTCAGTGTTGATCTGCCAAGTCCTGAACTAGTGCTGGAATAGTTGGCTTGAGCATTTGCAGGACACTATCTTCTATATACAGTTATAATGATTCAGTGAAGCTTGACTTTCAACACATTTAGTCCATGGATCATAGCATTTTTACAGAATGACCCCATGTTAATCTTCTAGCTGTATATACTACTTTCTCTCTGTATTTCAAATTGAAGCATTTGTTCTGCAGCAAGTTTATCTCCTAACTGTATACCTGTATATGTACTCATATGCGTCTATATTTTTTTTTGGTCACAGAATGCACCTAAATTTTCTGTTCTTGACTGCAGCCTTTATATGAGTTTCAATGTAAAGCAAAGATAAGCCTGATTTTTCATGTTAGGTGTTGGTCTGCCAGGCTCCTTCTAGATTGACTGCTGCCTTGCAAGATCAAAGAGGCTCACATCACAATTTTCTCGAAGTTTTAGGAAGGGAATAATTCGTCCAGGTCATTGCAGTTTAGAGAAATATAAAAATGCTTTCCTTCCTTCTAACTATGTCAGAGTACATCAAGATATGCAAAATCCTGCATATCTTCAGGAACTACAAACTGCAACTTGCTGTGCCACATATGGCATTATATGGCTAGAATGCTCGCAAGAAATCATCACTACAGAGCTCAGGAATGCCTTCTCAACTTCCTCTGATGCATTTCTTCTGAGCAAGCACATCACATACTCCACCATTGTCGCATCACAAGGCAGTGTGATCCTGCCATCCTTTGTGTACCCAAACTCCTCCTGGGACATCCTCAGCAGTTCACTAAAGATCATTGTGCTGAGGTATTCCAATGGGACCTCGAACCTCCTCCCATCTGCTGTGTACACGGTGCAGTGGCCCTTGTCCGCAACTCGTGATGTGGAGCCGCATGTGTCATCATCTCTGGTGATTCTCTTCACCCTTTGCAACTTCCTAGCTAATTTGGCAAGTCTTTTGGGTTGGATCATGGTCGGTTCTTCTAGCTTGTCAGGTATGGTGCTTTGAAAATCTGCTTGTGACTTTGTGGTTGCAGTGACGATGTCTTATTTGCTAGCTCCTGAATATATAGGTGAGAAAGGATCCATGGCTTTCCTGTGGCTTCTATTTTGGATCAGATTCTGATGGGGCCAAGTGTTTGGTGCATGCTGGAGCCAGATGTACTGCTCTTTTGGTGCTTGGATCAGACACTACATGTTGCAGCCTTGCTGAGTCGCGTATAGCAGGCAAGAGGCACGAGGACCCCATGTTAACTGGGGTCAACGTGATGTTTGAGGGCCAGGCTAGTTCAGGTAGCTGTAGTGCAATCAAATGATGGCAGAGCAGATGCTTTTCATGGTTGGACTCCTTTTGGTTTGTAGACATCAATATTCAGATTTGATCTTGCTGGACCATTGCTTGGTGCACCGTCGTGCCAAAGATAGCGGACTAGAGGTTGGGCAATCAGATACATACTACTGTACCGGCTGCTGAATTCGGCAGAGACATATCTATCATACTGGGTCCAGCTTTTATGAAGGTCTTCCATCTGTTGCAGTGTCCTGTATCAATTGGTTTGAAGATAAGCTGGTCGAGCTTGACCAGAATAATCACTTCTGAATGATTTGGGAGCATATATATCTTTTATTCAGTGAAAGCTAGCATCAATTCTTCAAATGGGGACATAGAAGGATGTCCCAAGAGTCCGGAGCTGAGTTGATGGGTTTACTTCACTGCTCTAAGGTGCATAGTCTTACTCACTGTTGTGGTAGCATGCTTTGTGCTGTGGAGCTGTTCCTTGATTGCTGCAAATCCTGCAATTCGGTTCCGGTTCCATAATTCAGTTTCCATCGATGGTATGCGTGATATCTAGCATGGCATGTGACAACCATTTCATGGTATCTGTGGACATTTTGTTTTTTCTTGAACACACAGGAGAGCTGCGTATAATTGCAATAATAGAAGAGAGTTACGACACCCACACACATCCCTCAGGAACTGATTATCTGCTGACATTTACTGGCCTAAAGCCAATTTTCGCTAATATGCCATGGCCAGGTTTTGCGGAAAGTTCAGAGTCAGCTGTAGATCGATCCTGGTGGCTATTTTCACTGCAGTAATGTAAATTGCCATGCAAGAGTGAATTTGTTGCCTGGGTGTTTACTTGAATTTACATGACATCATTCTGTTTGCAGCAATTTCTTTTTTTTTGAATAAAGGGCAGGAGCACTGCCATATCATTTAAGGAGGAGAAGCAAGCGGGTTCTACATAAAGTTGTGATTACATAATAGATTACACAAGCTCTGAAAAGACTCTTGGAAAGACTTAACATAAAGAAAACTAAGAAACTGACGGAGAGCCACAGGCTCTGTTCCTAAGCTCCATCTCCTCCTTGATGAGGGTGAACACTATCGGCGCCACCATATAGGCATGCTGGGGCAGCTGCCCCAGCTATACGGTGTCCACTGTCCAGCTAGGCACTCAGTAAATGATCGAGATAGCAAGTTAGGCGTGAAATATTAACCAATGGTGGTAGGATTCACTGCAGCCTCCCAGTTGACGACGACTCTGTAGACAAGCAGCACGTGCTAAGAGAAATCAAGGAAGAGGAGATGGATTTGTGCCGTCTGGCCTGTGGCCAACCTGAGATTAGTAAACATGTTATTTTCAGTGAGCGCAAGAGTTGCCGTAGCTTTTTATGTAATAGACGTTTTTATGACTTTGAACTTGTTTCCTCATTTTACATGACAAAATTGTACCGTTTTTATTCAAAAAAGTGAGAACAAGAATCACGTGCGGTTGGCCTGAGTGTTGCTCATTTTCTTAGTTGTGTTGCTCATTTTTTTAGTTGCTATAACTTATATAATTCCAATGCAAATTCGGACCGTGAATCGATGTATATACCGTGCACTTTTGTTTTTAATTCAGTCTTTTGCTAGAATCGCCCCACCTATAAAAATTTTCTGGCTCCGCCACTGGCAGTAAGTCTTAAGCTTAGTTGGCTTGGACATTTGCAATTCTGCTGGTTTGAGTTCTAGAATTCCTTCTTTGGTTAACTTGCTTGTCCTTTTATGATTTCACCCTTGAAATAGCAAGGTTTGATTCAGCTGGAATGGGAACAGAAGTTGTGCGCTGTGTCATATGCAGTATACATTCAGATCTCAAGTTATATGATTATGTACATCTTGTAAATCATAAAATGTGTTAGAATATAACTGTAACAGCCCATATTGGGCCTGCGGCCCATTGGCCTTGTATATTGTAAC
>JAZFNS010020000.1:35622939-35634546 GCA_037127165.1 Alloteropsis angusta | reverse complement strand
GTCCGTTCTCCATACCCACCTCCAAGAAGCTGTTCATTGCTGAGCCCGAGAAGAAGATCTCCTACAACAATGCGGAGATGCAGATGATTTTCGGCAACCTGCCGCCGTATCTGAGGGAGAAGAAGACGCTCGGCTACACCATCAACATTCATCTCAGGTCAATCGCCGACTTCGCTCCAAGGACCCCCTCCTCCTCCTCCTCCTCGCCTTCCGACGACGGCGACAGCGGTNCCTGATGGAAACCCTGATCGGCACTACGGCTTCCGCCGTGGAGTCGGACCGCGTCTGCAAGGATTCCCCCGACGTGATCACGGCGGTCATGGCGGCGCCGCCGGGGNAAGCAGGACCCAGCGGAGGTGCGAGACAGGCCACGATGGGCCCCACCTCTGGCCGGTCACGGGGTTCCGCTGCTAAAGCTGAAGGACAGTGCTTTACAAAAGCTGTCCCCGAGCCAGAGGCAGCACCGACCCTATCTTCCTCGAGCGCGGCAAAGCACGGATCGCCGTGCGCTAACAGACAAATAGGTGTGGCGCTGTCCCCCGCCGCACTGTCTGCGGCAATTCGGTTTGAATTGACCGTCAATGATTCGTCGCTTCCCCCCCCNNCCTGCAGCGGATCCGATGTGTTTGGAAGCCACACTGGCAGGGTTGTCCAGCGATCTTCTNGGGTCCGGCCTGCACTCCGTGCACGGCAACGGTTCCCTCTACGGTTGTCTCCGCTGCTGAGCCCACTGGGCCGGCCTCGCCGACTCACCCCGGCGCAACGCTGCTGGGGCCGTGCGGGCTGGCTGAGGAGTCACGCGAAGCCTCACAAGCGGACACCTGCGGGCCTTTCGACGGGCCCCACCACGACCCCCAAGCGGTGCTGTCAACGCCAGCTAGAGAGGGTACGGCCCGGAGCCCGCATGAAGTCCCTTTGAATTCTCCCACCATCCACGATGACGAGAACGGCCCCGGTGAAGAAACCCCCCCTTTCTTCCCCGCCGTCACAGTGGCTCAGGAGGTCGACCGTTCCACGGACAGAGCCAAACTATCTGACTTTGACAAAGCAATGCAGAAGAAGATTAGGACGCCTCTAGCGCCCCGTCCTAACAAGACCAAGAAAGCGACCATTAGGAACGCGCCTACAGAGGTATGCCTCCCTAAGCGCAGTGAACGACTGGCTAAGCATCCGCTCGCCATGGTCGCTTCTTCAAAAAGAGCAGAGGTCGTATTGCTACGTCGTTTTGATCTCATTGGCGCAACAGACCAACCGAACTTGGCGGCCAAAAACTCCTTCCAGGAGTTGTACGCGCAGGAGCTGCGAGACAAGCATTTTGAAGCGATCCGAGATCTGCTCCCTGCAATGCGGTCCGCCTGCCCGGTGCTGGGTACGCAGGCGTGATCAGCCGCCCCAGGACACCTTCCGGTTGCNGATTTCTTGGAATGTGCGTGGGTTGAATTCCAGAGCACGACGCGATGTTGTCCGCGTTCTGGTCCATGATCATAGAGCTTCCATTGTATGTCTCCAGGAGACTAAGCTGAATCATATCTCCATGGATGTAATTCTGGGAATGTTGGGTATTCAATTTAAGCAGTTCGAGTACCTACCTGCCTCCGATACTCGAGGGGGCATCCTGTTGGCTTGCCGCGAAGACGCCATAGTCTTCTCTTCGGCAAAAATTGGTGTCTATTCTGTCACAGTGCAAGTGAANGCCCAAATCCGGTGACCCCCCTTGGTGGCTCACAACGGTGTACGGGCCAAATGAGGAGTGTTTCAAGCAACTCTTTCTTGATGAACTAGAAGCGGTACGGGACGACTGTGCAGGCCCCTGGGCGATAGTTGGGGATTTTAACTTAATCCTTGACCCGACGGATAAGAATAATGCTCGCGTTAATCGCCGCAGCATGGCACGGTTCCGTCGCACGGTGGACGCATTGGAGCTCAAAGATTTACATTTGCACGGTCGGTCCNTATACTTGGAGTAATGAGCGAACCAATCCGACTCTAGTCAGATTGGACAGACTACTCTCAACGGTGGAGTGGGAAGATCTGCACCCGGCCTGCTTCCTACAAGCTTTGGCCACTGAAGATTCGGACCACTGCCCGCTGCTGCTGATATCCAACGCAGCCATCACCGGAAAACCAAGGTTCCACTTCCAATCCTTCTGGCCNTAAGTTCGACGACTATTTGACGGCAGTGCAGCAGGGATGGCGCTGTGACGACGATATTTCCAACGCTTTTAGGCGCCTGGACAGCCTCATCAGAAATGTCTCCAGACACCTTCAGAGCTGGTCAGCCAAAAAAGTCGGCGCGGTGAAACTGCAACTACATATTGCGAAGGAAATCATCTTCCAGCTTGATCGTGCACAAGAATTCAGACAANCTGAATGAGGAAGAGCATGAGCTACGCAGGAATCTGAAGAAACTTTCGTTAGGATTGGCGTCTCTCGAGCGCACAATTGCCCGTCAGCAATCAAGGCTGCTGTTCTTGAGTGAAGGCGACGCAAACACGAAGTTTTTTCAGATCCATGCCAATGGGAGACGGCGGAGAAAACAAATTACGACACTGAACTCCCTTCTTGGATTCGTCACCACCGCGGCTGAAATGTCCGACACACTCTTCAACTACTTTGATGGCTTACTCGGATCTGACCACACTCGCCAGCGCACTCTGAACTTGGAAGCTCTGGGGATCGCCCCGCTCGATCTTTCGGAATTGGAGCTGCCGTTCATGGACGAAGAAATTTGGGCGGCGATTCGCTCAATGCACCCCGACAAATCTCCGGGACCAGATGGAATGACCATGAGATTCTACCAATNCGGCCTGGGAAATAATCAAGCCTGATGTTGTTCGCGCTATAAACGCCTTCTTCACGGTGGACCGCAGAGGGTTTTCGTCCGTCAACGGCGCCCTGCTAACATTGATCCCTAAAAAACCAGATGCTAACTCCCCTGCGGACTACCGTCCAATTAGCTTGATACATAGCTTCCCCAAGATCATCTCCAAATTGCTNGGCTAGCAGATTAAGCAGACGAGCTGGGGAACTGATACTGAGTAACCAAAGCGCGTTCTTGCACGGTCGTTCAATACTTGACAACTTCAAGTTTGTGCAGAGATCAGCGGCTTTGATTCGTAAGCGTCAAGTGTTGAAAATCTTGCTCAAGCTTGACATATCGAAAGCGTTCGATATGGTAAGTTGGCAGTTTGTCCTAGAGGTGTTGCAGGCCTGGGGTTTTGGTGACCGATGGCGGGACTGGATCTCTTTGCTGCTATCTACTGCTTCCACGAGAGTCCTCCTCAACGGAATGCCTGGAAGAAGCATCGAGCACAGGCGTGGGTTACGCCAGGGAGATCCGCTCTCACCTCTGCTCTTCGTTCTGGCCATGGACGCCCTCAACAGACTGTTCGTCCATGCCAGCGAACAGGGTCTCCTTCAGCCGATTGGAATTCCCTCAATCAACAATCACTGCAGCCTTTNACGCTGACGACGTTGTTCTTCTTCTTCACCCTTCGTATTCAGAAGCGCGAGCCGTGGAGAGGATTCTTCGACTGTTCGGCGACGCCTCTGGTCTGCGCATCAACTTGGNAAAAGTGCTCTATCACTCCCATCTGCGCCAATGCTGATCAGATCGCAGACTTCCAACTGGTCCTTCCGTGCCCAGTTCGGCCTTTCCCAGTGCAATACCTAGGGGTGCCTCTCTCCTCCAGGGCACTGCCCAAGAGCAGTTTCAGGCCAATTATTGAAAAGATGGCAGCTAGAGTGCCACTTTGGCAAGGACCGCTCATGAATAAAGCAGGCCGCCTTGCACTTGTTAAATCAACACTGTCCACAATGCCAATTTACATCATGATGTCCGATCGTCTTCCTCCGTGGGTTATCCAGCAGCTAGACAGTATCAGGAGGAATTTCCTGTGGAATGGTTCAGACAAAGCGGTGCGCGGTAAGAACTCAGTGCCTGGCCGACAGTCTGCCGCCCCACCGCGTTGGGTGGACTTGGTATTCCTGATCTGAAGATCGCNNNNGTGCAGAGGACAGACACTGAAAGGGCCTGGTCGGCTCTACAAATACAAGTTGAACCTCAGGTGCGTGCCTTCTTCAGTGCATCCATCTATGTACTGGTTGGAAATGGAAGGAAAACCCTGTTTTGGTTGGACGCCTGGATCAATGGCCAAACAGTGCTGCATCTAGCTCCTCACCTGCACGCCATGATCCCAAAACGGATCCGCAATACAAGATCGGTTGCTGACGCACTGACGGACCGGCGATGGACGCGGGACATGACCGCCGGCCTCAGTGTCACGGCTCTCATGGAGTACGTCAACTTGTGGCACACATTGGCAGCAATACAGCTTGATCATGAAAGAGAAGATACCTTCAAATGGAGATGGACGGCAGACGGTAACTATTCGGCATCCTCAGCCTACAAACAGATGCAGATAGGAGGCGTCCATATGCAAGGGAGTAAATGGATTTGGAACAGCTGGCTCCTCCAAGGGTGAGATTTTTCACGTGGTTAGCCGCCAAAAGCAGGCTTTGGACGGCTGATCGACGGAAAAGACATGGATTGGAAGCGCGCGACGAATGCTGGCTCTGTGACCAGGAGCCGGAAACTACACACCATCTCTTGGTAAACTGCAGCTACTCCAAATCGATTTGGTTCGACTCCCTCCTGCGCGCCGGAATCCGCTGCAGTTTTGGCGCTCCTACCACCCTGCACGAATGGTGGAGCATTCAGAGATCCTCACTCCCTAAGCACAAGAGAAGAGGCTTAGACACGCCCTTCATGCTAGTTATCTGGAACCTTTGGAAGGAGCGGAATGCCAGGCTTTTTGACAGGAAGGTTTNCTGCTGGACCGGAACTCATGACGAAGATCTTCCTGGAGGGACGCCTGTGGATTCAGGCAGGCGCTTGGCGCCTTGGTTGCATTCTTTGCGAGTAGTCACAAACGGCCCGGCCTCGGCCGATTTGTGTCCAGTGTCATTGTTTCTGTTAGCGTTTCTGTTCTTTCGTCTGCGTTTTGTTTCGTCCCAGCGTTTGTCTTAGCGGCTGCGTCCGTCGTCCGTAATNTCGTATGTGTGTAAGCGTGTTTGTAACCTGGTTTTCACTTCTTCTTAATACAAAGAAGCGCAGCTCTCCTGCGTTTTCGAGAAAAAAAAATGAGCTTGGCCTTGGCGACGACGCCTCCCCGAGTCTCGCGGCTCTGGTAGGGCCCACCTGTCGGCGCGGGCAGAACCATGGGGTGTGGACTGGACGCCCGGCCCCTTTACTACTTTTTAAAGTAGAGATTCAGTTAGCTTAGTCTTTTCTTGTATTGCCTTGCGACATTAATTAGTTATAAAATGAATCCTAGTTATCGGTACAGGCCAAGACTCAAAACAACTTACCTGAATTGAGGGTGTGCAATATAAATTTGAATTGAGTGTTTATTTTTAAGAAGTTTTAAAATATTCGTGTAGCATCAATCAATTAATAACTTCTACTTTGTCTAATTGCAGGTCTACTATGGATGTTTTGGCTTCATTTGTCAGGTTGCTCATGCAAGTTCGGAAAATTGATGTGGATTTGTGCTTTGGACATATGCTAGTTATTCATTTGGTCTATGCAATGTATGCATTCAGCTAAGTGCAATTTGCGTTGTTGCCGTAGACTTGTAAATGTTTTGTGGGTATATTAACCTTCTGATCTAAAGCCAAATTTATGAGCTCCAGGCCTCCAACTCTGTACATTTAGCTTTGCTAGCCACATTTATGAGCTCCGGCCAGATGGGTCGATGTTCTCATCATTGTTCCTCACAGCGTGCGGGAGCACCGAAGACTTCGCATTGCTCTAGGTTCTCTTTTACATCCCCGCAGCCAGATGCTGATGCATTGCCACGTCCTTGTCCACTTCTTACTTTGCTGCATCTAGTTTGAACGTTCTACACAAGACCTAACACCATGATCAACCTCACGATCTGTAAATGGATATGTGACCAACCACTTGGGGGGATTACAAGGTACAACGATGACTCAGCATATGCTGCTATACTGATGCATCCCACACCCATGTGATGGTTTTTCCGGGTAAACATGACCATCCCAATTTGGTAAAAGTTTTCTTTCTCACTCTCAACGTAGCAGGGAGACAGTGACTACATATATAGCTATGTTAAGGCATGTAGGATTGACAGCCACTGTAGTTGATAAAATGCATAACAAATGCTTGTGCGAATTTTTATTGCTTCCCAAATTGCTAACGCAACCGACAAATTTATGTAGCACGAGTCTGTTAGCATAAAAGTCAAACACAATAAATCTTACCTTAATTTCTAACTGAACACAGCCACCAACACTGCAACACAATAATATTGTTACTAAATTGAAGTAATATGTTAATTCATAAACGTATGTAATTAGCGACACCAAGTTCTGTGCTCCACTTGATCACAATCCTAAGAAACTATGTTAGCATTTATCAGAACATTTCTCCATGCCATGTAATAGACATACATCTTGTGCATATATATATAGTCCGCCTCAGTCAGTCGAGGCATCTGAACTAGTCCTTTCGTAGCGTTCACTGATATGAAACTCTATATATTGTCCCCGTGCTTCAACAAGCCCACACAACTCCTTTTTTATTTGAAACAAATCGGCTATGTCGTTATGACTTTGTTCCTGCATACCAACCTCCATACATTGCCGGACATATAGTTCACACAAAGTACACATAGGCTAATTATACACCGAGTTCGTCTTGGGTCTATAACTGTGCCCTAATCACATTGTCACACTCCTACTACATGGTAATTCATGAACCAGATATGTCATTCTAATAGATATCCACCCATTAAAAACACGTTAGTCTGTGGTGTAATGTACGTACGGGAGTTGATGTTTACAACTCACAGATGAGGTGCTCTATACAACACCCAAGCAGCACATGCAAATGCCTATGGTACATACTACCCGATGCATCCTACAACCCTATGCAACCAAATTTTCGTTTTCGATGGATCCTGCAATGAGTCTAGCTATATCATTGAAAATGGAATATTAATTATTTATGTCGTGTCTTACGGAATATATACATGGAATCAATCTTACAGATGCCCTTTAGTCTACACACCTTGCTTCTAAAGACCGTCAACCAGTGTACTACTAGTTAATAAATAATAACGATAAAAGAAGTTTGGGCATGAATTTAATGATAGACCATAGCATAAAAACATCTGTGACGATATGGAATGGCTCTACCATCTTCTTTCGCAGGGGTGACATGGGTGGAATGGTTTCATTTGTAATTTCTGGTTTGGGGAAGTTTGTAATTCACTAGTGGAGAAGGTGGGTGAAGTCGTGAGTCTTTAGTTCTTGGTCATGCGACCCAGATTAAAGATAGGTCATCCAAAAAAAAAATTAAACTTTCTGAGTTTCCAATCTGTGCCCAATACAACACCCAAACAGCATATCAATATAGGTTTCCTGATGCATAACCTATTAGTATATTTGTTGTGTCATATATATAGCAGACTAAAGAGCGGCTTTGCGTCATATATTGTCACCTACCCTAGTGGAGATAATAATAAAAGTAAAGTAGCTGCCGTTTGCACTACATTAAGTGATAAACATGTCGAGTCAACAAAGTGTGACATTTGTGACAAAACATGCTGCAAGCACCGTAGAATTACCATACTAAAATTTAATTCCTAACGTCAAAATAATTGATTTTCGGAATGTGAGGAAGCACCCTTTTCTTGCTTTGTTTGTAATTGTTGCATTATTAAATTTGGATATCTAACATTAAAATTACTTTATTTATTCATAGTATACTTTGTTTGTCGCCTTCCTTTTTATTCAAGAGTTTTTGTGTTATACTTAGTCATCTAGACACTTGTGTGTTCAATCCTCATAGGCTGAATTTGGCTCACCAAAGAGATAGTTGTGTTTTTTTCTTCAATTTGGGGCAATTAAATTCAAGACAAACCAAGCATGTCTATTGGTGTCCTTAGGGTTTTCTGTGATCTTTCCTTAGGATGATGGATGATCACAGGCTCTGTTAGGGATTATCTTATCGAAAAACACTTTCGGGTAAAACCAAACTGCCTTCGAGTATGGTACTAATTTGCCTTTTAGAAACAACTTCATTTGTCTTTATAGACAGGTCTTCCATGGCTTCTTAACTGAAGCCATGACATGACCTTCAGAGCCAGAGGAGCTCCAGGAAAAGAAAGCCACAAAGAAACATCTTCACGGAGTTACGATCGGAGAAGGCAGAAGGTGATGATACCCGGAAGGATGTTCAAGGAGAAGAAGTGAAACCCTAGGAGAGAAACACCATCACCGAAGGAAGGTCCTGAGTCGAAGCTCTCAAACGAAGCCATCATTAGATAGGTCAAACATGAACACATCAGTATGCAAATTCATACTGGGTGATGTCTGTTTATTATTTTGCCCCCAGACCATTTGTATTGTTCAGTCTAGGGCATGATGCCTACTTTCCGAGGGTAAAAGCGGGTTGTAAAAGTGTCCTTTGACCTCCCTATATAAGGAGGGTCGCCTCCCATGTGTAAAGGGCTAATTCCAGGAAGAATACTGTCGAAAGTAACTTTATTGGTCCACTTTTCCTATACTTTTCCTGTTTCCACTACTATTTGTGCATACATTTTCTTGTGTCACAATAGTTGGCGCTAACGCCGTGTGTAGGCACGAAGTAACACCACCAAATCCACGGTGCCGCCAAAAAAAAACCGCGAAGAGGAAGTCGTGGAAGAACCCGTCCAGAATGAACCAAAAGCAACATTACTCATCGCCAATGACAACCAACGAACAACACCCGATGGAAATCAGGATAAACAAGTCACCAAAGAGGAGAAGCTACGCAGAATTGAAGAAAGGTTACACCAAAGACACGAAGAAAAACAAAAGGCGTTGGAAGCCGCTCAGAGAGAGCTTCAAGGTGAGCTTCAAGAGGACGAAGAATTACAACAACAGGAGTTGTTGCAAATTCAGCAACGCCAGCTAAAACTAAGGCAAGAAAAGATGAGAAGAACCAACACCTCAAATGAAAGGGCCATACAACTTCGTCAGGAGCTCAAAAAAGCTAAAAAGAAAGTGGCAGAGTTACAAGCCTAACTAGCAGACCCAACCTTCAACGAAGCATGAGCGCATCATATATCCACTTCGGGAATAGCTTCCAGACCTTGCACACTCGACCAATTGATCATACATGCCCTCTATCCAAAGCACTTCAACTCACCATATGTCTGCCTTCATACAAACCCATCTCACTCCCAAGATACAACGGTTACACCGACCCGAAGCAATTCCTTATGAGTTATGAAGCAGCATTAGCTTCGGCAGGCAGAGACAACATTATCTTGGCAAAGTCCTTCATTATTATATGTGATGCCGCTACAATAACCTGGTACATGAGTTTGCCTGCCTTGTCAATCAGCAGCTGGCATGAGCTAAGAAGAGAGCTAATAAAACAATTTCAGTGTCATGAGTGAATAAACTCTGTCATATGCAGAGCTAACAATACATCAATAGCAGAAGGAACCTTTGGAAGAATATTTCCGAAGGTTTGTCACATTGTGCGTGCAAGCTCCTCATATTCTATACGAAGCTGCAAAATTCCCAGCAATTCAAGGGTTACGCCCAGGCCCATTTGCACAACATATTGCAACAGAACCACCAAACACCATGGCTAAGCTTTATAATGAGTTCAAGAAGTATTGTCGAACCTATAATGATAACATAATGATGTTAGCAAGAGAAGCCATTCTCAGAAACCAACCCAAAGAACAAAACAGACAAAACCAGCACAAACCTACGTACCCACTACCAAAGATACCCTTCCCAGTACATCATGAATGTTGGGAACAACCCAAACCAAGAAACATAATCTCTCCAAACTTCTTCATTGCCTTTCCAAACTACTTCTCCAACATTCCAAGCCCAATCACAACCTTTCCAAGCGCCCTAGCAACAAAGGGGAGAACCCGCCCAAAGAGGAGGCACAACTGGCTCTAAGAGGAGAGAAGGGCTCTAAGGCCGAGGAGGAGGAATAGGAACGCCTTCGGGTCAAGAATATTATTGTTCGTTTCATGGCAAAAACCACATGCATACAACTGAACAGTGCTGAGACATCAGAAAGTCCACTAATAAGATGAAGGTCGAGAAAATACAAAGTAGCATCACAAAGCCAAATACACTAACAAGCCAAAATTCTACGCAGCAATATTGCCCAATGTACCAGCTCTAAACTCCAATGTTGTGCACCCAATAACATTGACAGCCTAGTACACCCCACATCCTCAAACATACCAACAATATTACTCCCAAAACTTATTCCCTCAGCTCTACAACCAAGCTCAAACCTTGTCCGAGTATTGTGATTCTCGTCCCCTTTTATAGTCACAAGGGGAGCAAGGATGGGGGCGTAAAAAGGGGAAACAAAACGAGCTACAGTGCTGGAGACTTGACTGTCATTTTGTAGTCTTGAAGGTACACCGTGAGCAGGTGAGCACTGTGTGTTGTCAGAGTTGACGGAGCGGGCGTCCGTCCGTCCTAGGGTCGACTGTCCCCGAGTGGTTGATGGGAGCGGTCTCCCGGGTGGTTGGTCGAGTGGTTGGGGCGGTCGTTGATTTGTACTTGTTCGGCCTTGGTCTCTAGCTGTCATTGCTTGAGCGGGCGGGCGTCCCTTCCCAGGGACTGTTTCTTTCCTGTTTAGATGCGACGGCGGCTGCTATGGCCATGGCGAGGGAGGACGATGCCCAACCTATCCTGACAAGCCAGGTACCTAGTTGGTACAACTCGGAGTGGGCAAACGTGGAGAGTTGGTGCCGCGAAGACCAGTCGGGCGAAGCAGAAACTCCTCGGGCGGAGTTCTTCTTGGGGGTCGCTTGGTTGCGAAGGAATGAACTCATCGGGCGAGGCAGAAACTAGTTGGGCGACGTGAAGACTTGTCGGGCGAATTGAGAACTGTTCGGACGGGGAAGGCACTTGTCGGATGGGCCCATTGCGACTCCGTTAAGGAGGAGCCATTTGATTTGGGGAACCGACTTTTGTTTTTTGGAGGGTGTTTTGGCCACGTCCAATGGATTAGGGGTTTGATCAGTCAACCCTAATTCGGACCCTCGTCACCTCTAGAGATTTATTGAGATTCAAAAGTTAATATAAAAAGATATTATGCCTCAATCAACAAAAAATGATATTGTGGTGTGGTGGTAAGGGAAGTTACACGTGAAACAAGAGATCTTGAGTTTAAATCCAATAGAAGAAAAAGGTGCATAAATTTTTTGGCCTTGTGAGACAACATGGCCGCGTCATTGGGTGGGGGGAGCTCATATGGGTATTTTTTCTTTGCCATTTAACTCTTTATTCTATTTTCACCTCATATTTTAAAATTATTTTCATAGGCAGTTCATAACACGAACTATCTGTGAAAATCCATTTTTCACTCCTGCCTTATCAAGACTAGTTTTTAAAAACTTGGCTGTGATAATAATTGTGTACTATTAGCAACTTTATAGCTTAACGAATTTAATATGTTGTGTTTCACCATTGGGCATTGCATTTTGTAACACCCAAATTCCATCACACAAAAATCAAATTAGGCAACTTGTAATTTCTAGAGTGAAA
>JAZFNS010020000.1:33131322-33141562 GCA_037127165.1 Alloteropsis angusta | reverse complement strand
AAGTCCATAGCGTTTGGTTCCAAAGTCATTTTTAGACTAAAATTTAGGACTTTTACACTTTAGAAATTGGATCCAAACACCCCCTAAGTTGTGAGTGGCGGTGGTGGGAATGTGTTGGCTTAGGGGTTGTTTCCCTAGATTTCCCCTTACTGTGGTGGTAACTCCACTCCTTCTGCAAATACTCATGCGCCATTGCCTGGGTGTGGTGGTGGTTGAGTTCCAATGACCGTGCCTCAGCCACAGCCATGTGGGGCGGCGACAACTATTGCTACGGGTGTAGGTTCTCCACTGCCTTGACCTATAGCAGCCGGTCGTTTTCTCTTTGTAGTCGTGGCTGCTCCAGATATGAATTCACACATAGCAATTTGAAAGCAAATAAAAAACCAAATCACACTATCAATTATATTCTCTTAATTAAATTTAAATGCACAATATTATTTTACTAAGAATTTATGAGAGGGAAAAGAAGATATTCTTAAGTTGTCAAACAACTTAAAATAAACTTTTTGAATCCACATTTTTCAAATTTCTGGATGTTATATATACTTGTAAAGAAGCTGAAGGTAACTTTTTGGCCTCTTACCACCTACTCGAAAAAGTGTGAGATTTATTCGTCACAATATGTATGTTCAGTTGATCGGTGTTGGAGATATATTATGGGGTTTTTGGTTTTCATATTTCAGTCGAGCTCAGCGCGCACAAAGCAAGCAGTACATATAAAAAAACGGCACTGCTAGCGCCCGGACGTCCGATGGGAACATTTTCCATCGGACGGTCCGATACTTCGTCGCAACGTTTGAAAATNTATTGCTGTGCTGGTGAAAAACCACTGCGCCAATGAAACTACCCAAGATGGTAAGAGAAAATTACTTTTTTTTGCCATAAGTACTGCACTGTTGATTTTGCTGGATTATGCAAAGTGTTCATTGCTAATTGCCATTTGCTCTGTGAAACCTTTATGTTAGTCAGACTGAGTTTGTTAAATCGATTATATGACCTTGACTTTTGTGAGTTCACTCATTGGCAATGTTTAAAAGATTATTATGTGACATCCATTATGTCTTGGAGATCATTTCTTGAGGTCATTCTTTAAAATATTATTATCTAGCAAATCATTAACTGTTACTGACTGAGCCCAAAATTTGCATTTGTGACACTAAACTGTGAGGCTATTATTGACAAATACTGAAGCTTTCATTGTATGCTATGTTGAATGTTTCCAATACCCTTATTATTCAAAGTCATCTTGGAACATTGAAAAACAGTGGAGAACTTATTTCTAAGATTGTTCAATTTAATTTGTAGGTTTGGGCTTCAAGATTGATGAAATTGTTCAAGCCTGGAATGAAATGTATGACATTAAACGGTGGCTGCGCGGAGTCCCATCCTTCCGCCTTGAACCGTTATTTAGGAGGAGAGTTCCACAGTTGCATACTGCCCTGGAACATATATAGTACTCATGGAGTTGCTCCAGCATATTGAATTTCAAGGTTTTTTTTTATCAGTGCCATTTTTCTCTTTTTGGTGAGTGCAATAAGCCAATAACTGTATGGTTATCTTTTAATAGATTATACCTACATCTTTGCATTTACTTGGCACTTAATGTTCTGGACTATGAGTCTTTTCTGTGCCATATGGTTTAGAGGACATTTTACTTACTTTGCTTCGAAGATAGTTCTAGTAGTGAGCTGAATGTGGACTTGTGGAGGCACAAATTTGTTGTGATCTTTTCCAATAAGAGATTTCCTTAACACATTAAAGCACTAGGGTTCTTGGTTCCTCAGCACTAGCTCAGTCCTGTTTACCCACTTATCATCAACTCTTTATCGTCAATATCGTTTAATGATTAATTTGACATCTTTTGATATAGGAACTTCATTGCTTTTCTGACTGTTCATTCACTGAACAAAAAGTCATTAATGTCCTGAGGTTTGGGTTTTCCCTTTTGCCAAATTATAGTTAACCCAACATGCTGCAATGTTTCAAAAGGTTATTAGAAAAATCATGTGCAGAACACATAGTTAAATTAAACGTGCAAAATTCAGTACCCAACATGCTGCAATATTTCAAAAAATTTATCAGAAAAACCATGTGTGCAGAACTCAGATAGTTAAATTAAACCTGCAAAATTCTATCTCAGATTCGTCTTTGGTGTTGAGATTCAAAGAACACAAGTTTTGTCAGGCTGTAAGCACATGATAAACAGTGCCAGACTGACTTATTGTCTATTTTGTTTCTTGACATCTAGGATGAATTTGAAACTGAATTGTGGCAGCTATAGTTTACTTTATGTGTGCTACATACAATATTTTGATGAATTATTAAAACAATTTAACATGATAAATACACTAATGGGGATGCCCACACCCCGGGATACAAAAATTCACTGGTGTCCTGGGCCTTAGCGTCCCCTTTAGCCAAGATCCATATGGTTAGCCATCATGCTGCAATATATTGTTCAATCCATAAATGTTCAGATGGATAGGGTTGCTGCTGTGTAGAATAATTTGCGGGGCAACTATGCCAGTAGTATAGTTTTTCATGGTCTGTTTGAGGGATTTCAACATAGGCAGTTGGCACTAGCAATTTTACCACTGATGTAAGCTCTGAATAGATTCTTTTTAAGGTGGCCTTTGAAGTATATTCAAGCACCGTTTATTGAAGCAGCTCAGATTGCCTTAAAGGTTGTGGGTTTATGGAGCTTTGCGCCAGTTTGGTGTCCCTTTTGTCTAGGACTTCGTACTGTTTTAGTACCAGACCACAAGTTATTGTGCCATCAGCCCATGATCTTTGCAATTCAAGGCAGATGGTATTTCAACATGACAATGTTAATATTCTTTGAGTTCTGGAGCATCCAAAGTAGATAGGTTATCATGAGTGCAACTTTTGTTCATAAGTTATTGTATTTAATCTTTTGATTGATCAAACTTGTGTAACTTTTATCCTCCTATATGTGTTGCCCTTACTGAATTTTCTTATGTGTTGCCTTTACTGACTTTTCTTGATTTCACTCCTGCAGGTCAATTGCTGCATGGGATACATTACATGGATTTGTTCTGTTTTTTAATATACTTGAAAGAGTCTGCTTCCTGGTTGTGAAGCTATTCATACAAAGCCTATTCTTTTCACAAGGCTGGTAGCCCTCTGCGGTCTGCATACACTAGTTCTTGTTTTGGTCTGATTTGATTTATAATGCGCAGGAAGCTGTGCTTTATCATTGTACTAGGTTCTGCGTATGCTTGTGACATACTGACATGGTTGTAGTCCATTGCTGGAGGATGGAATTGGTGGCATCCTCCTTTTTATTCATGGTATTTTATCTGTCCTGCATGTGCAAACTCAGANTAGGCTTGTACTACAGTTACATTTAGCATTTGTAGCCATTATAAGTTTGAAAGAGAGAAAAAGAAAAAAAAAGAAAGCATCGGAGTGTTCTGTTGAGCTACTTTTGATTCAAGCGTTTGGATCTTCCAGCTGGGGTAGCCTGGGAACAGAGTATTCCAGAGAGATAGTATATATGTATATACAGCCACCGTGGTGGATGAGGTTTAATTCAATGTGTGGATGAGTTTAATTCAATGTGTGTTGTTCCTTGGGTTGTTGCTGGTGTTACTGCAACAGAGAGTTTGGGTTCACATGCCATAAGCATGGAGGAAGCAGGGAGGACGGTGTTGCACAAATATCTGTTAGCATGAAGAGGAAAGGCCAAATATATATGGATACACATACACATCCGCGCAGACACAGCACAGGTGAGATGCGTCCGGTGGTCACCACGATCGGGGTTGAGGATTGGGGCTAGGAGGTATCAGCAAATTGCGGAGATGACAATCACGTGCCTCTCGTGGGCACCATCCAAATATGTTGCTCCACATCGTGAGGTGGACAGATAAAGAGTTCATGTAGCTCTCATGGGCGTGTCGGTCCTCTTCATGCTATCCCAGCGCGCGTGTCGGTCCTCTTCGTGCTATTACAGAGTGACCAACTTGCAGTTCCCAATTTCGGTTCAAATGGAAATGTGGGACAAGCATCGTGCACCTGGATGTGGAGGAACTTTGAATTATTCTAGAGGACATTGTACCAATCGTGATCTGTATGAGTAGGCAACAAGTGCTAGGTGCAATTAGGCAGCGTATCCTACCTCTTCCATTGGATCAACTCATAGTTCTAATGGGAAGCTAGTTCTCATATCATACGTTGCCAATTATATTAGCCTTAATTCAACATGATCATTAGCCTTATAGCATAACCACCTGACTAATGCGGAATTGGTGGGGCTTTTGCAGTTAGCCAGCAGGGACTAACTAGTAACTAGTTGATGTACCATGAAAGAGGTGATTGTCAGAGTACGTAGTGGTGCAGATGGTCTCGAGATGGGACCAACAGTAGGCGCTGGTAGTTTGTATATGCGGTGAGCTCTGGTGTTAAATTCTTTTACAAGGTGACCATTTTTTCTTCGAAAGGCTATGGTTTATTTGAAACTTTATGATACTTTGGCGGAGTTCCATTCTCCTACACTTTTCCTGTTTGGTGCCAAAAAAACAAGGCACTTTACACGAGTTTTGGAATATAGTTTTACACTTTGCTTAGCTTAATCTTGGGCTGTTGTCTTCTATAATTGTATATTGAGCAGCATAAGGCCTTATTCGGCAGCCCAATATTGA
Source organism: Alloteropsis angusta (assembly GCA_037127165.1). Taxonomy (NCBI): domain Eukaryota; kingdom Viridiplantae; phylum Streptophyta; class Magnoliopsida; order Poales; family Poaceae; genus Alloteropsis; species Alloteropsis angusta. The sequence goes on along the minus strand of JAZFNS010020000.1, from coordinate 33,136,898 downwards.
AACTAGGTCTGTTTCTCTTCCTGGGCCAAATCGAGTGGATCTAGGTGGATCAATGAAATCTGGGCTGGATTAATTTCGCGGGCATTGATGCCTGGATAGATTCGAGTTGAAAACGAGTGGAAAGGCCTGAAATGACTCATTTTCGTTCCGGACTGGGCCTAAATGAATGAAGATTCTGGGTATGACCTGATTTCAAAACGGGCCGAATATTCGTGTTCCAGGCCATTCCAAGCCAAAACGAAGGAGGCCTAATGCTGCTCGCATCACTGCATCAACATTGGATGTACATTTTTGAATGACAACAGAGGGGAGGACAGTATATATATGCAGCTCAGAATTTCTACGTGTTATAGTCTATACATTGAAGGCCAAGCATACCTATAGTGTAGCTGCATAGACACGCATCATCCCGAAACACATGCTGTCCTCATATACGCCTGCATGAGTAGAGATCGGGTACCTAACCCTTGGAAAGTTGTTTAGCTGTGGGCGGGTGGAGATTAGGAGGCATCTGGAAATTAAATTCAGCTTGGATGTGGCTCCATTGGGTCGAGAGCTCATACTCGTCTTGTGTTGAGCGAGAACGGAGGAAGCAGCAGAGGCGATAACAATGGAGCGCGCCTACGGTCACCAGTGGCCACCAAACTGATTGGCTCCGTGGTCTATATTGCTATTTCCCATGTGCAACTGTGCTAAACCATTTCTTGTTTTTTTAGACCATAAAGCTTCAAACACCTGGTGATCTTTTGAGTCAGATTTTAATTTAAATTTTGCAACAATGCTTGTGTATCGATTGTGGGAGAAACAAGAAATGAAGCTTCATGTTTTGTTCAACCCGTGTGACCCTGATTGAAGCAACATTCGTATCAAGCAGTTAAAATTGTCTGTAAAGGTTTATTGTGGTTTACACATAATCTCTAGCTCCTTCACTAGCTACTTTTGACAACCAGACTAAAATCAAATTGTTTATGCCAGGACCTGACAATCACTGCATTGCAACACAGATGATCCGCCCTAGCTTAAATACTATAGATAAATTTTGATCATATTTCGTTGTTGCTTTGCATTTCTCTCTTAAAAAAAATTGAAGCATGCTCTTGTCATCCAAAACCTATTATCATGAAGTAGAGTTCAATATCAAAGCTCTTGTGTATGGTTTTCTTTGAAACCATAGGAAGCTGTGCTTTGTTATTGAATTGTTACTGCTGCATTTCTGTGTTGTTGGAGGACGGGAATGCTTTTCTATCATCATTCCATTTTTGGGGGGGTTTCGTCTGGTTTTGCAATGCGCAAACTCGATTATGTGTTGTAATATGTTACCTTTACAGTTTGTAGTCATTGAAATTTGAAAGAGGGGCAAAATTCATTTTTTAATGTAATAATCATCAATTGTTTTAGTTGTCTTTTCTCTATTGTTCGAACATGAATCTCATGAGAAGAGCAGCTCAAGTCGCACAAAACTTGAACTTGTTTCAGATGAATGGAAGAAAATTTAATAATAAAAAACGATTCTACAATGTGCTATGCCATGGGCATCCTCTACAAACCAGGGGCGAAGCCAGCCATGTGAGTCGCCGATGTCAGGCCTAGTAAATATTGCTGTCAGCTGCTTTGATAAATATGATGCTACAGTAATTTTTATTGGATATGAAGAAAGTCGTCGATGTCACTTGACACCAACAAAAGGCCCTGGCTCCGCCCCTGCTACAAACCAAATCACTATAAAAAGTTACATGTAGGATAGCTACTACCATCTCAACAACTTTTCCTAGAAATCAAAATCCTAGGGAAAGATGGATTCCCTACGGTTTCACTATGAACCATAGGGCAATTCTTTCTTTCCCATCGAACACCTTCCTAGGAATCTTCCCTTAAAAAAAGGTAGAAAAACTATGTCCCTACTGTTTTCAGCCATTTCCCTAGGAATTCAAGCTCTATTAACGTAGGAATGACTTATTTATCGGCTGATTTATAACCGACACGAGAGTGTTTTTCTGCTAGTGTCAGGTGCTCCAAAGTATATCACTCGCAACACAAACAACCTATTAACGTCAACTGCTGCCAAGATCCAAAGTCCGGCTTCTTTCTCGATGATCATGAAAAGAATGAAGCACTTAAGCATCTTAGACGTGAGTGTTTTTCTGGTAGTGTCTGGTGCTACAAAATATATCACTCGCAACACAAACAACCTGTTCACGTCACCTGCCAAGATCTATAGTCCGGCTTCTTTCTTGATGATCATGAAAAATTGAAGCACTTAAGCATCTTAATTAGGACATGTTTGGTTGTATGTGCCAATTGGTGAATGTATGGAATGGTTAAAGATTGATGGTTATCTATGTGTTTGGTTGGATGAATTATACCAACTCATTAGGATGAAATCATTCCATTAAAGTTAATTTATTAGTCACTATATGGTAAAAAAATTTGGTTAAACCACTCAACATCTAAAACTATTCGTGTATGCATCATTTGATACATGCAACCAAATACTATGGTACTTCTCTTAAACTACATCTTTGCTTCCTTGGCAAAAGATGCAGTAACTGCGAGCGACTCCTACAGCTACACAACAGCTGGCTCAAAATCTAGATTGTGGATAAAAGCGTTAAAATGGACGTGCATTTCTTTGGTTGTTGCATGGGTTACGCTAACAGGAGGCATCCATTTCTTTGGTCCAGCTCGCAGCTGACCGTATTTAGTTTTGGAAGTTGCAGGTGAAAATTGCCGAAAGTAGCTATTGAGAAGTGTGTCATGTGATAGAGGACATATTTTCAATGCATTACTTTTACAGTTGCAAATTGAAACTTGCCGAATTCAACAAGGCCTTTGCTATTGCAGATCTTCCATTGAAGCTCGATTTTATGGTGTATCTTGGGTTGTTGTACTTGTACGTGGTGCGCGACATAATAACTGTTACTCATGTCTCAACAACATTGATGTTGGGTGTGCATCACGGATTCACGGAACCAAGAATGCCATATATAAAAAGAGTGTATATATTTGCTGTTTCTATTGCATAGAAAATTCACATGCACACGGCCACACGGGAAGGCTATAGATATATATATAGAGAGAGAGAGGTCGTCAAGATGCTATCAGTATCGGCTAGCTAGGTTAAAGAAACATGTAAGGATCGGATTCACTAGACAAAGAAGCAAGCCCTTGGAATAGCAGCCAGTTTGAACTTGCATTGCATTTTCTACGTGGACAGTGTGTTGGTCGTGATATGGTAGACACTCTACACGTCGAGATCACAGCGAGAGTTTGGATTGAGAGGCCATGGGAAGAGCTTGCTGAGGCAGCACGCTCTTGGTGGTGTCTCGGCCGAAGTCGACGCCACTTGTTCCCTCCTGTGTGGTCTCTGCTGACAGGCAGCATCTTCCTCAGAAAACTCACAATGTGGAGGGAAGACGGCAGCAGAGGAGACACAAAGCACCCGCCTGACTCTGACTTCTAGCATCAAGGGTGATGGAATGAGCGCTCGGAGCCAGTCTCTGCGCTTTCTTTGGCTGTAGATCGACCAGAAGGTCATTTTCACTAAATCAAGCGCAGCAAGAGACAACCCAATCAGCCCACTTACGATTTGGCTTGTTTTAACGTTTTAGTGAATAGTGTTCGATACGCATGCTGCCTGCGCAGGTGGACTTGGCAATGTTAGTTTGCAGGGGCGTACCTAAGGCAGAATTTGAAAGAGGGCGTCCCTCAATGGAAGCTGAATTGATAAGGTTTTACATGGTAAAACCTTGTTAATCAGCTTAGCTTTTGAAGAATTTGAGTGCCCTCACTAAGGTGAATGTGGGTCCGCTTTTGTTAGTTTGTATAAATGTAAGAGCATCTTCAACAGTCGAGGCGACTAGTGGGTTGTCTATAATATATTTAGTATATCGGTTGACACATAAAACCATGGTGATTTAGAGGGTGCTTAGTTCCCTCACTTTGCAAAATTTTGCAAAGTGAGGGAACTAAACACACCCTTAGTATAAATTTGATCGTTTGTAGCCATTTTAGAGCACACGTGAAAGAACACATACTATATTCAAACAATTCGTGTATCTTAGAGAAGCATAAATATAATATCCTAAACAATCTGATACATGGAAGCAGGAAGCTACATCAGGGACAGGTCAATGAGTTATCCTAAGTAATTATAGAAGTAGCAGTAAAGCACATGCATGCTTATTATTGATGTCTATTCTTAAGCAAGATTTCAGTAGTGCACTGATGGTGACCTTGAAGCATATATGTACATACATTGATCTCATCTAACATAAAAATCAAATCCGTGCATTCCACCAGTTCAATTTCTTTGACCAGTTCTTGATAATCATAGGGACTTTGCAATCTGCAAAGTTTATCCCATTTACAAATTTTCTTTGAGACCATTCTCCTCGAAATCCACCTTGGGATCATAAAAAAACATAAACGTCCAGAGTGCAGGGACTGAGGCCTTGTTTAGTTCGGCAAGTTTAAATTTGCAATTGCAAAAGTAACGCATTGAAAAATATGTCCTCTCCTCATGTGACACGTTTTCCAATGGATACTTTCGACAACTTTCAGCCGTAACTTTTCCGAGCTAAACGCAGCCTGAAGTGATTATAGAGCAAAAGGAAGAGCAGCAGACGCGATTCACCCAAAGATCCTGGAAATGAAATCTGTCCATCCAACAAACGCGAATTCAGACCCCTTACACCACACCAGCAAGTCAAGGATATAGGAGTACGTGGATCTGTGGCACCGGCGATGACTTGCAGCCGCTCCTACCGGTAGACCTGATCACGGGCCATCTGATCCAACAAAACTGACCCAATCCTTTCGAAAATACCCAACCTAACTCGACCCAACCATGTGACGAGTTGGGCATGGACCAAAAAAACCAACTTGGTGGTCGACTCGGGCCGGACACAACCAAAAATTTTGACCCAAGATCAAAAACCCCCGATCCAATCTAAAAATTACACATAAAAACATCAGGTTGATCCGATCCATCTCAAACCCGAACTCGAACCTGACCCGACCATGCCACGGGTCAGGCGCGGTCCAGAAAATATGATCCGATGGTCGGCTCAGGCACGGGCTAAAATTTTTGACTAAAAATCCGCAATGATCCGATCCGAACCGATAAATGATCATGTCTACCCACGTCAGCATGTGATGGGGTCCTTGACTTCGCTTTGGAGCACCTACCCGGCGTGTTTGACGAACGAGACGTCAATGACATTCTCTTTCTTTAATTAATCATGGACACGTCAGATCGATCTGCTGACCTGGTGTAAAAAAGACGATAGTCGGCTGACCATCGTACCTGCCCTAAAAAGTTTAGAGAAGTGCTCCGTTGGTCCTTCACCAAAAAGTTGCACGAATCTTAAAGCACATTATCTTTTAATTTAATTATTTTCGTTTTGGGTTCAACCAGGGCCCAGCCTTACCCCTGCCCAGATCAGACCCGAGGCCCAGCCCGTCCAGACAAGGCAGCCCGTTCCCTCCGATAGATTNCATCGTCGTTCGCAGTTTCCACGATTCTCTGCTCTCCTTCTCATCTCGTCGCCCTTCGCCGGAGTACCCGGTGGTGGACT
>JAZFNS010020000.1:32955076-32968491 GCA_037127165.1 Alloteropsis angusta | reverse complement strand
CTACATGGCAGCATAATTAATGGCTTAAGACTCTACCATAGAGTCTGCATTGGGACTGCCCTAATTGGACTAGCAAAAGATGATCTAGCTAAATTTAACCATGCTAGTCCTCATAGAAATAATAGAAAATAAAGAATGATGGTTGCATTAATTTTAATTAGAAGTGGCAATCTCGCCTTTAAACATATTTTCGCTGGTTTTAACTGAGTTTAACCGGTTAAAAGAATAATACACTTTTTTAGCCCACAAAGCCACAACTAAAGTTTGGTTGGGTTTTAGCTGGCCATAGTCGAGGCATGAAAGGAGACATATTTCTTTCTTCTTTCCTTTTCATTTGATAAATGCGGTTAGAATGGAGCTTTGTTGGAGAGGGTTGGCGCGTGACGAAGTTATTAATTATGTTCCAAATCAACCGGTTGACGTAAATGAGTGACCTATAACATTGCCTATTAAAGCATGTGCATGGTTTCTAAATATACACACCATCAATCATATCGCAGAGCCTAGGGCATCACCTTCACTGTTTAATGGTTAAAAATCCAAATCGTTCGCAGCAAAAGTTTTTTTTTAACGAAATGATACAATATAGGGTTAACAATACTACATTATTCATGGTAATAAGGATAATATATAACTTCTCTAGAGTTTTATATTTTTTCAGAAATTGAGTCTCTGTGACCGTAGGTAGTATTACTAGCAAATGCATGTAATGAATAGTTTTCTCCTCGCTATCGAGCCTTACAAATGGATAATTTTCTACTAATAATCAAATAATCTTTTTTGAGATTTCATGTTTGAGACACACGGAAAAATAAAATTTGAATTTTTTCACAAAAGTTAATTAGAAACATATATAAGGCCATTGAGTTGATAGACTAACCGGCATTGATAATACAATTACTGGATCTATTGTTTCCTACAAAAGTTATCCACATCTATTACTACGAAAATAGTCTAGAGTAACTTCGTGCATGGGCTTATCCTCTAGGCACCGGCATAGTAGCATTGCAATTTTTGCTGTGGGTGGCCAATGATTTTTTTGTGTAACGTTGTGTGCGTCCTGAATTTCTCGGAGTGTTTCAAGATCCTTGTACCATCTCAATGTAACCATAAAATTAATAAAACTTATGCACCAAAAATATTTTTATTAGCAGACGGCCAGACGGGAGTCGTGTACATAGACCTACTGTGTGCCCCCTTCATCGAACCAAGTAGTTCTTTATTTTGCGATATTAAAGTACAATTTTTGTCGACCGTGGCAGTTCTTTATTTTGGGATATGGAGTATAATATTTGATAAATGAAGGTTTTAATGATATCAAGACAATTACATCAAGACGATATATACAACCATTTGAAATCAGTCAAAGCCGCTGCATAGTTAGGATGCACATGGTTTATTATAAAGTTTTGGTATACAAAATGGACAAAGTGTGTATAACTCTAAACATGGCGTAGCAATAGAGGGAGTATTTTGGTAGTGCGGTAATTAATCTACAGACTAGATCGTTGCCCATATGATTGAAAAAAGCCTTTTTTTTAAAAAAAGGTTGTCCGATGGGTTAGAAATATATGTTCTCTTTCTATCGAAAGAAAGGAGCGATGATTTTTTATATACACACGGTACTGATACATGTGCTTTGTATAACATTCGAATTTGAACTTGAGTTTGTGACAATATTTTACATAAGCGTCGCAATGAAGGACCGATGGAGCGTGTGCGGTGGTCAGGTTAGTCAACGGCGCTCGCGTAATGGGCACCGGGAAAGAAGATAGGAGCTAAGCTTGATGTGGAATTACACGAGACAAGACACGAGGAGAAGCGAGACGGATTTCTTGCTTCTTTATTTTTTTTTACCTTAAATGCAATTAGAGAGGAGCTTGGTGGTGGGTGGCACGACGAAGCGATTAATTGTGTTACAAATCAAGCACAGATGTTTTCTAATCAAGAATGATACTATTAACCTTGCCTTTCAAAGCATGTGCATGGTTTCTAAATAGATCCTATCAGCATGCAATGTATAGTATAGTTTCTTAACATGTGTTGAATTTTTTTTTTATAAGAAGGTTATATGCCTATAAAAGTTTTCCATGCAATTTTCATAATTTTTAGATTAGTTTTATATGTTGTTGTTATAAGTAAAGCTGTAAATAAAATTAAGTGAATTATTTGTAGCAAACATTTAACTTCTCATATATTTTTTCATAATACGAATATATGAATAGTTTATTCCTTCCATTTTATTCAAAGGGGAGATGTGGGGTCATTTCATTCTTTCCATCTTTGAAAGAAAGCATTCCGTCGATGACTTCTTTTGCTGGGGAAGAAAGCCATCATGGCAAACTAGTACAATGTACAAATAATACAAGGATGTTATTTGTTGGACTAAGAGCAACTACAGCAAAATCCCTAAATAAGTTCTCTATCTTTTTGAGTATGGGCTACCTCAATTTTATAGGGGCTAAATAACCCTCTATTTTTGGTTAGCCTACCCGTTATTGTCAATTTTAGAGTAGAGAGCTAGGCCAGTCTCAGTGTAACTTTTATCGCATAGTTACCTAGACTCCAAACCTATATAACTCTGTAGATTAAGGTTCATGGGGATGAAACTACTCTCACATCCCATGAAACTCTCTCCTTCTCTCTCCTTGCCACATCAGCAAAATTTATGACATAGAACTCTCTATGAAAACTCCATTGAGACTGGCCTAAGACCCTANTCTCAATGGGGGTTTCATGGAGAGTTTCATGCCATAAATTCTGTTGATGTGGCAAGGAGAGAGAAGGAGGGAGTTTCATGAAATGTGAGAANCATCACCATGAAACTCAATCTACACGGTTACCTAGTTTTGGAGTCTAGGTAACTGTGCGATGAAATTTGCACTGAGTCTGGCCTAAAGCTGCGGGAGGGAATTTGGACAACTTCCTACTTTGAGAGCCGAAGAGTCTGTTTCTTGACCTCCGGCATCTAAAATTAAACTAGGGATTTAATTAAAGGGCCGGTTGGAGGTGCTCTAACCAACGCCAAACATTAATAATAGGAGTTAGTAGTATTAGGCAGAGTTTGCCAAAGGATTGAGTTACTGATAGGTAAGAAAAAAAGTTGGAAAAATGTTGCTAGCTAGTAGATCAAATAACTAAACACGCCATAAGAAACTGACACGTAAAGCTTGGTAATGTTTGGCAACAAGCCCCCAGCGTGCGGTAGTTGGTTGTTGGAACGGGTGGCAGTCTCCTAATAACGACTTGAAATAAAGAGGAACAGTGCACAGAGAAAGAATGGACAGAATATCTGTGTTGAGGAGCGTGACATGACGAGCGTCGTCGACCTCGCAGTTGTGTGGCCGGAAATAAAGAGGAACACGTTTTCCCGCAGGCCACGATCAAAAGACGCTAGCTGCTCTCGCCTGCTCCTGTGTTGTATCACGAGATCGACTAGACGACTACACAGTTTGAAAACGTCACGTCTTGGACTTTTGCATGCATGTACCACCAGCACCAGGAATTAGCGAGAACGACGACGTATGTGTGCGTGTTCGCAGATTTGTGTTCCCTTTCAGATTAGTTTCTGCTCCGAGTACATTGTTTAAACTACCAGTTCCCTAAGACCCGTATGCCGATAGTGCCAGCCCGAAGCACGGCACGAAATAGGCCGGTCCAGCCCCCTCAACCGTCCATACATATCCTTTCCCTGTCATATATAAATTAAAAGTAACCCTAAATTCTCATTCATATCCCTCCCCTTCCCCTCAGAAGTCGCCTTCCCCCACGCCCGCCCGGCGCATCCTCTGATGCTCCATACCGCGCTAGGGATCCGCATCCTTCGAGGCTCCATCCCGTGCCAGGGCCTTGATCGCCGCTAGGGGCCGCAGCCAGGAGCAACCCTGCCCGCCGGCCACGAGCGCCACCGGAGCTGCCACTACCGGCGCGAGGCCGCAACCCAGGCATGTTGCCGAGGCCACCACTATCAGCGTCAAGGTGTAGCCGGGACGCCATCGTCGGGGGACGGGGACGCTGTCGAGAGGCCGGCGGGGTGTGGCCGGGACTTGCCCTGCATGCCACCGTTGGGTGGCGCCGACCGCGGCCGGTACTCGCGCAACAGGCCGTCAATGGTACTCGCGCAACATGCCGCCCATTGGAGGCGCAGGCCGTGGCCAGGATTGCGCCGTCAAGCACTCAAGCCAGGTCGCGGTTGGCATTACAGCACGATGGGCCAGCCGGGCCACTGGGCCAGCCCGGCACTATAAAAAGGCCTTAGTGTTGAACCTGGGCTAACAAGTCGGCACAGTGGTTCAGCCCGACCCGACACGAAAGAGTCATCGGGCCTGATAGTGTTGTGTCTGGCAGTGCCAGGCCAAATTGGGCTAGGGCCGGGCGACCCATCTGGAATACTATATACGTTGCCACACTGCTAGGATGCCATGATGGGCTGGGAGGGGCCGCGGGCCGGGCAACAAAGTGCAAACTGTGTATCATCAGCGGATTTGGTTTTTTTCCTTGTTCTGTAAATATTTTACTTTCCTTCTTTTTTTTCTAGATGGTTGCTCTCTCCCATTTTCAAGGTGGCCGGTGTCTGGTCGTTCCCCGGGTTTTGAGATCTAAGGCTCGTCCTCTTCCTATGAAAGATTGTTAGAGTCTAACTAGGTCATAGTTTTGCGTGTGCTCTATCTTTCCCTCTCATCTTCGTTTGTGGTGTATGTGATAGATCCTTCCTTTTATCTCTACTAGCAAAGTGCCCGTGCGTTGCTACAGGTTGTTACTCGTGCTCATGCCGTTATGGCTTTGCCTCCCAATATGTAGAAAAGAGTTGATAATATTTGTTTTTTCTTGCCTCTCGAACCTTTTATTGGTGGGCCAGCCACTTAGGATGTTCTCAGAGCACCTACACTCCTATATGCGTTTGTCTTCTTAATGTCGCTAAGTCTTCGGCACCGCTCACAAACTCTTCCATCCTTCTCCTATACATGCCATACCATGTCCTCCACTATATATTGAAGCCGACGCTTTCACACGTGCAGTCGAGTTGTAGCTAATACGAGGCACCATGGGCACTATTAATGTCTATTCGCTACACATATGTTGCCAAATTATGAAAAGTTATTGTTAGAGCATGTCTTAATCTTGATGTGGAGAATGACGGGCACTGTCTGGGCACGGAGAGTAGCAAGGTTGCTAGCTAGGCTGGAACATCCTGTTCGGACCCATCCTGGTGCTTGCGCCTCCTCGTGAGCCAGGCGATAGTCCCGTCCTTGCTAGCGTTCCGCTTAGGATTGAGAATAATATAAGCTAGCCATGTGCATGTCCGGTTACTATCCATCCAACCTATGGACCGGCCTGGATGAAACCGTGTGAGAAGAGCATGCATGGGTTGGCTTGGTTCCGATTCAACGAACAGGATCTGATTTAATTGCTAATCGACGACACGAGAGGAAGAGATGGCTGCTAGCTCTCACAACGGGCTAACTTAATCGTTGCCCATGATAAAGCTAGGGGTACTTATGCTGGCGGCGGCACTTGGGCAATCGACGCCGATATCTGCAGACCGTATTGTCCTCTCCTGTAGTCGGCGGTGGTGTTCTTTTGTGGGTCGTCGCCGTTTGCTGTGCGCTCGTACACTGCAGGCAAACAAGCAGCAATTGACACCACATGCGCCGCTTCCTCCGCGTTCTCATCATGCTATGGCCTGGAGCAAAGCTACTTGGCTAGTCCGCCCCCATCAAAAGATTTAAGAACCAACGATCTGAAATCAAAAACAGTTGGCTAATCCGACCTCCTTGGTGCCGGTGGCCCCCGCGGGCGGTGCCCATGCTGGCTAGGACGCTGAGACGATCTCTCTAGCAACCCACCGTCTGCAGCCTCTGGCTCGACGCCAGGCATGCCACTATGCCATCATCGACGCCGTCGCCAACGCTGCAGGACGTGTCCACCAGAAATCCGTTGCCCAACATGGTGGAGTCGACTCTAGGTAAAAAAAGAAGGAATCACGCTGTAGGATCTGTCTCGGCATGGGGTGGCAGGTACATATATAGATACATGAGCGGAACAAAATATGTTGGGACTCTGGACAAGAAACAAAATACGCTAGGACTCTACAAAAACGTACGGAACAAGAATTTGCTATCACGGACGAAAATCTATGGGGACAGAACACATGAAGACTCCTTCTGCACTTTAATATTAGCTAGGTAGAGATTATTGTTGCTCTTTTTATTTTTGCTTGTAATCTACATGTGTTGAATTTTATTATTCTCTTAATAAAATATGTAGCAAACACGTTCTTTAAAAAAAAAGATAGTTTCTCTCCTACATATGTATAAACTATAAAGCGGACCGTGTGGAGGGGGGACTGATAAGGTGCGTGCCGCAGTAAGGGGCTGCAGTTTGTTACAACATCACTCTTCCCACTTTGGATTGCATACTAGCTATCCCCATGAGGAAAATTATACGGCTCGAGAAGAAACAACAACAACAACACAAGTGTGGTGACCGACGACCGTGGCCTTGAAAATTAAGGTTTATGTTCCCGGTCTAGACGCGAGTTTAATTTTGATGGCATGATTGAGGAGATGAAACAATTTAGGATTATATCTAACTTACGCACCAAGAATATTATTGTAAAAGATCAACATAGATCATCAAATAAACTGAAATAGTGGAATTAAACATAGCTTAGTTGGTTAGGTTAGGTTACTTGTGGTAGATGTGTCGTATTTTCTAGATTTATTTCAGGATTTAACCGGCATTATTCTTTCAGTGATAGGCAACGTACCCGTCGATAGCGAGGCGTATGTGCTGACTTTGTCAAAATCTCAAGATCGAAACAGTTGGCTCAGTTTCTCGGAGGTGCTCATAGGAGTAAGGTTGCGTGCGTGATTGTGCGTTCGTGTGTGCTGAAATAAACTACTCATATGCAACTTATTTGATATTATTTGGATGGTCCATGATGGCTTTTTACTATAGTACCCTTGGTTCATAAGCTAGATTACATAGTTTAGATGGAAAACAAACACCCACTCAGACTCCCTAAGGGGCTCTCTGTATAGCTGTAGGTCGAGAGCACTCTCACCCTTATCTGCTCGCCTCAAAATAAAAAAAAAAAGAAAAAACTATTAATCTTCTTCCTATAGCTACGCTTCTCCTCTCGATTGCACGCGTCTACTGCTCAATCCATCGCTTCGTCCTCCTCGCCTCCTCTACAGAGTCTTCGTCTTCTTCCTTATCTATGATGTGCGTCTCACCACAACCAGTCTCCACCACCGCCCACGGCCAACAAAGACCTCTCAACACTGTGCTATCCACCTGCCTCCCACTGCGGCGTCTTCACCATCCTTCCTAACAACGCTACTCTTTTCACCCCGCCTCAAACACTGTCCACCGAACGTCCTTCACCACCCGGTCAGCGGCGCCATCGCATCGCAACCACACTCCACCACCTTTGTTAGGCATGTTATTGTCGTCGATCATCCCTCTAGACCCACTGGCCATGAGGCCCTCCCCACAACCCTAGACCCTGGTCCCTGGTTGTATGGATGCGCACTGGTTAAAAAAACATTGAAAGCTTGTATGTATATTTTCAAGAGGATTTTCCTAATTCCACCGTGTTGAACCTAATGACCATATACAGGAAATGATATTTCTTACATACTTCCAAGTGCACTTGTTTTTTTTTTCCTTGGGGATTGAGGACACCTGTTAAAAAAAGCGCAAAAAAACCCGCATTGAACCAAACAAAAAAACACATTGAACCAGAGAGCAAAGCAGTTATTGAAGTCTTGGCACGTGGTAGACATACTCTCTCTGTATTAAAGTATTTGTCGTAATTGATTTTTTATCACGACTTTTACAATTTTCCGTATTCAATATATTACGTGCATATTATTTATTTTGCTTGCAATTTGTTTTATCACAATATGCACTTTAAATGTGACTTCATATTTACATACAATATTTGGATAAATAAAAGATCAAAAATTATACTGCTTATCTTTAAATTATTTTTCATGTGAACTTTTTCTTGTAATGTTTGACCTTTCATCTTATTCAAAAAATTATGTCAGTATCATTTATTTTATTTGTGACTTGATTTATTATTAAAGATACTTTAAATATTACTTATCTTTTCATATATTTGCACAAAATTTTTGAATAAGACGAATGATGAAACGCTAAGACAAAGAGTCAACAATGATGAGTAACTAAAGATGGAGTAGAAAAAATCAACGGTGACAAATATTTCAAAGTAGATCTAGCTATTTTGATGGTAGATCCGGTGTCTAGCTCAGTAGCTTCGGTCGGTATTAGACATGACAAAAGTGCAGATGGTACATTAGCATGTGGAACAATACATTTGTTAATATGTTCTAGCAAATCGACACTAGCTGTTGCTCATTGCTGGTTCTGTTGTCTCTGCTGAGGGAAGTTTGGGTTCTGCGCCTGATTCTGAAGACCTACCATGCCCTGTTGCATGTTCTGAGCACCTGCCTGCATGTTCCCGTATACCCCTTGCTGCTGCTGCTGCTGCTGCTGCATTCCCATCATGCTGCTATTTGTGGCTCCCATACCAAACACTGCAGCAGAAAGAAGTGCAGAGAATTGCTCAGAAAAAGTAGAAACTTGGACAAATATCTCGTCAAAAAGTAAGACTGTCAAAGTGTGCCACACTGACAATTCAAAAACAAGGCACTTGAAGTTTTTCATCCGGCAATGCTTCCAACACTATGGAGACAAAGCAGCTAGCTAGTAACTAGCACTGGACAAGATGCTAGGAATCTTAAAGAAGCTTTCNACTATGAAGCCAAACCAGCTAGCTGGTAACAAACACTGGACAAGACGCTATAAATATTAAAGAGGGCAGTGCACTGAATTTTCCTTCTACTCCAATATATTTGATCCTTTTGAACTGTGATAGGACTTGCCTCCGCCATAAGTCATATGCACATGTCTTTCCTAACATTTGGGATAGTTTTCTAACAAAGATAGCACTAATACTACCAAAACAGTTGATAGTGGTATACAATGTCTCATTCATGACTCGTAACAACATTTTTATCCACCTGACAACGATAACTTACAAAATCTTGAGGAAGGAAAAAGTACATACTTTGGTCGCTCAGCATTTGGGATGGATGACTCCTTTGTGGATGCCCACCAGCCATACCATACTGTTCAATAATAAACAGTAAATTACAATAACTAGTGTGAAGAATGGAGAAGAATTGGAGACATTCTGGAAACAAGACAGCAAAAAGGGAAACAACTCCTGCAGTCTTTATATAAAACTCTCTTTACTATTCAGGAAATCATGTCCATGATGAACAAGATATGGTTAGCATAAGAGAACATAAAATGGTAAACCTTACCTATTGCAAGAAAAGCCAACTGCCCAAATGCACACTTAAACTACTGCCCTAGCCCATCAATTAGAGAGGGGTGTGCTGAGCTTGTTTGGGAGTTGGGACAAACCAGCTTTGGTGTTGATCATATGAATCATGTGACTAAGCAAATGGCAGGCATTTATACCACTCAAAAGCAAAATCTCATGCAGTAACAAAGTCCTCCTTTCTTGAATATTTACAAAGGTAAAGAGAAATACAGACTGTCAGTGCCTGGTAATTGCGATGGTCAATTAGACGTACTACACGTGCAGAGAATTATTTGCTTCAGATAGATGCAGAATATTATTTCTGACAAAATCTGGATACATGTGAAACAAGATAAAGGCACTGACCTGCATTTGTGGCATCAGCGACTGTGATTGCATTGTGCCAGGCATATTTGCCATCTAAAACGCAAAAAAACAAACCAGGCAAGATTAGCTAATTATGGGACCTAAAAATAATAATCTATAGATCAGACTCAAAAAGAAACCTTTTTAATTAGTTCATTTCATGAGCTTGTAAACCCATATATAAAAAGTCCGAGAAAGGCAGAGAGGAGGATTCAGAAACACCGCCGGAAGGGTTTCAGCTCCTTGTGCATACTTGGTGCATGGATTATTTGGAAGCATAGAAATGCTTGTGTGTTTGAGGTGGTTTCTCCAAAGATACAGGTGGCCTTGCAAGATTTCAGAGATGAACTCCATCTATGGCAAATCTCCANCTGAACCCAGAGCTAGGGGGAGTTTTGGTCTAGTGGTTAGGTGGTCTGTTTGGTCAGGTCTTTTTCTTCAATTCTGGTAATAGCCGTCTTGTTGGGCTGTGTGTGTGTTTTTTTCCTCATCCTAGTCCAAGGTGAGGAAAGGTGTTGTAAATTGGACTTTTTTCTCTCTTAATACAAAAAGATACGCAGCTCTCCTGCGTGTTCGATAAAAATATATNAGGGGCTCGGCTCGTAGTCCACGAGCTCCTGGTCGCTGTCTTCGGACCAGCAGGTCTCCTTGGAGCAACCGGCTGACGCCGAGGGGAAGAAGGGCTGCGCCAAGGGGGAAAGTGTAGCCCCGGGTCGTGGCAGCGCCGATGAGGGGGACCTGGTGGGGGAGTCGAACTCCATGGGAGTGGCCGCCAGGGAGGGGGAGGGGTCAGCGACCTCGAGGTGAGGGTCGGTGGCGGGTGGCGCGGAGGCCATCGCGGAGGAGACGGCGCGGAGGCGGTGGGGGGACGAGGTGGAGGTGGTCGCCGGCGCCGGAGTGGTCGCCGGCGAGCTGGGGGTGGCCACCGGAACCGGGTGGTCACCGGCGGAGGAGAGCGCCCGGCGGCGGAGGACCCAGGCTGCCGTTCTAGCTTGGAGAAACTCGAAATGTAATTCTATTTTGTTTAAAAACGTATTGGGCCACGCATATATGTGCTCTTCAACAAATGGCTTGCCTTTAGTTTTTTCACACGGCTTGAGGCTATCTCCCTCCCAGCTATTCCCTTCTCGATCCATTCGAGTGAAAAACAGAAGAAGAGAGGAACAGATCGATCATGGATCTGTTGCGAGTTCTGTGCAATGGTGGGTGAAAGGACCGGAGGAGTGGCAGCTGAGCATCCTCGTCCTGGGCAGCCTCCTCCTGCAGGCTGCAGCTCTTCCTTGGTGTGCAGCTGGCGCATCCCGTCCACGCGAGAGTCTGTATGTGTGTGGCTGGCCTACCTCGGCTCCGACGACGACGCTGGGGTTGAATATGTATGATCATCAGATCATGTAGCGGGTCCATGCATGACTGATCGGCGTTTAATAGGTTGACAGTTGACACCATTCGTATAACACATAAAAGTATATATGCATATATGCATGATATGCCTTATCTTGCATACATCGTACATGCACCAGCACGCGGTGTGTATCTGCACATTTAATTTTATTTCTCTTTTACAACCATGGCCTTGGTACATACTACCGTGTATTTTCAATTCGCAACCTCGCTCAATAGATTTTTTTTTCTTTGAGCATCCCTCGCTCAATAGATATAAATGACTCAATTTAATAGGTGGAACTTGCATTGTACAGAGCAATACATTTTTCAGATATAAAGAAATAGCTTTTATTTCAGCCTCGGCTGGAGTTATATTATATGTATACCCAACTATCGTGTACTGACACGTATCATCATTCCCTTCCTTCTTTCTTCATGTGGCCAGCCACCTTGAGAACTGCCGGAATGTGGGTGTTGAAAAGATAAAGCCTCCAATTGATGCAACTGGGATCAAAGTTAAACACATATCCATCACCATGCCTTGCACCTGTCGTCCCCCACAGCTTTCTCAGGTTCGTGTCATCATAGCTTCACACAAATTTAATCAAGAGAGAGAGAGAAAACGGTTACAATTACAGGTGGTGGATTTTACATAAGAGTATATGCTTATATTCACGATCTTAGTTGCTTTCTAGATTTGTTGCTGGTATAGGCTTCATGTTTGGATTGCAACTGAGACAATTAATAATTATGCAGACCTTGTCATATTCAGATCTAAGCAGAATGAACTATGAAGACCTTGTCTGATCGGGGAAAAATAATAACAAGATATTTTGCCAAAGCTCACCATCCCTTGAAGAAGACATATGGGGCGTAAAGCTTGGCCAAAAACATCAAGTAATTCAAACTTCTGTTGAGTTTGCTGTAGTACTCTGTGAAGCCCCCACAGCGCAAAAAATAATTCGCTACATAAAGCACCTAAGATATTTTCAAGTGATCAGAACATGATACTGATTCAAACAGGATATTTAATCACGGTAAATTTTTTTAGCCTATATATATAGAAGAAAGAGAAATGATTACCAAAAGTACTGTCTTGTATGCTACCATATATGCATAGAAATATGCATATCTACTCAACCATGGAAGCCTTTTATGTTGAATGGTCCTCTTGTCATCTTCCACACGAGGATTGATCAAAAAGTAGCCATACAATGATTCATCTAGAACATCGTATGATAGTGGATTTTGAAGTGCCGAGGTCACATGGTATATTACATGAGTTCCGGCACAGTCGTAGTGAGTGGCCATGGCTACCATTGCAGCATTGATCACCATGTCTCCAGGTATCTATCAAATTTAAGCATGCATTTTCTTGGGATTAAGTTCAAATACTATAATATTTACAATTATATTCTTTGTTTTTTCCTGTTCTAACATATATCACATACAACGATCAATAACCGCTTCAAGTACGGGACCCCGTATGAAACATGGAGCTCTTTGCTCGTAGGAAGCAACAATAATGACGTCCACCGTCCTGCAGTCAAAATAATAGAATGAAGCACTAATCAACATACATATTTTTTTCTGGGAATTATTTTAGTTTTCCCCACTAATGGATCGATCGGATCCATTTTTCTCTTTTACAGGGAAAACGTAATATGATACTTGTTGTTATTGATGATAATAACAAACATGTGACATGAATACATGATACATATGAACATGATTTAAATCTGTCTTTATATGATCATGTATGTATATACAATATATAAATTTCCTTATATGCATATAAATACCTAATTCCTTCTATCAATCCAGGAAACGGATCCTGAAAAGTGCTTGTTATGATGCCTGGCCGTACTATGACAACAGGGAGGTCTTCACTCAGGGTGCCAAGCATCATCTCTCCCATAGCCTTGGTGAACACATAAACATTGGGCCACCCAAAGTACTTAGCCCTTCAATTCAAGAAATTGCCATTCAGCTGCAGTTAAGTGGATCCTTTCTAAATTAAGATAAAATATACTTAAGTGGACAAAGTACCATACTGTAAACTAGGCGATGAATAACGCACATGATTGATAGGGTTTCTGCATACATGTTCAAGCCGAGTTCCTTCATGGCTACCTTATGAGAGGCACCATTATTAACAGCAGAGCGTGATCTCATGAGTTTTGCTTTGACCTCATTAGCTAACTCAAAGCTCTGCTTCAATGTTCAAGCAGCGACCCTTCTTTAGTATTTGACCCATCTGGAGCGGTTCCTCTAGTATCAGGCTTTTTTCCTTACCGGTTACATA
>JAZFNS010020000.1:32516757-32529609 GCA_037127165.1 Alloteropsis angusta | reverse complement strand
AAAATAATAAAATACCCTACTATAGCGGGCCGTGCCGTGCCGGCCCACTGGCTTAGTATTCGGCCTAGGCACGGCCCGCTCCATCGTGCCGTGTCGACCGGGCCCGTTGGCCATCGGGCCGGGCCANTGGGCCGGGCCATATTGACGGGCTTTGGGCCGGGCCGACGGGCCCGGGCCTTCTGCCCACCTATAGGCCCTACCAGTCAACCACGCTCTGCCATTGTTGATTGTTGTACGTGGTCACTCAATCATGTGTTCGTAAAAAAAAATAACAGTAAATCGGAAGCTCTTTTACGGTACTCCATACTACTCTATACTAGTGTCAAAAAGGACTAGTATAAAAAGATCATACGGTTGAGATTAATTGTATATTACTTGAGACATTGACAATAGTATAGTAGTATACACTATACAGTGAGTAGTATAGTAGTATATGGGTATTTTGGAAAAACATTAATGGTGCAATTAAAATATTTATATTTTAAACAATCACTTTGATCTTTGATATATTTTTTGCATTTTCAAGCTTCAATTTTATTTTCATCCAAGTGAAATTACTAAATTAGCCTTTACTTATGGAGATCTATACTATATACTACTCATTGGTAGTATGGAGTACTGTAAAAGAGCTCTAAATCGGTGCCCCAGCGAGAAGGGAAATGCTTCTTTTTTTCAGTGTGTCTACCGGAGACGAGAAGGGAAGGGGACCCATCCTCGTCGCTATTTTCTCCAGTGTCTTAGGTTTGAGTCTTAGGGTTTGAGTCTTAGGGTTTGAGTCTAACAAAAAATAATCTTTCGGTGAAATCAGATGATTTTTGTTCCGATTTATGTGTACTGCGATGATTTCGGTGATTGCCACGACGAGATCGTCATTACATACATCGATTTCATCGGCAGGCGGCTAATTTGTGGCTTTTATCAGCGAGAAAAGGGGTCCTTCTAGGAGCCCCTACGAAGACAACAACTTCGGGTCATCGACCTCATCGTCGGTGGCTGCGGAGAGAAGATCAAGATCTGAAGGTGATAATTCTGCATCCTATGTCATACCTGATGATGTAACTGCCGATAATCTTTCAGTAATTTAGATGTGTTTTGGACTGGTTCCAAAGCGTTGAATCTTACGGCATGTCCAATGTTTTGGAGTTGGTCATTGGATCCGGCCTAAGGACTGCACTTTGGCTTCGATATTCGAGAGAAGCCACTGAGGAAGAAGACGATGGGAGAATCCAGATAGAATTTTATCTATTTTTTATTTTAATTTTTATATGTAATTTAGAGATGTACTCAATATAAATCTCCCTTCCCTTCGGAAAAGAAAATGTCGTGATAGTTAAATGATGATGCACCTGTGCCGCTGTGCAACGTGCTGGGCTAGCATGCTGATTATTCTCCACGGTCCATTTTCATGATGGGCTATGCCGGAAAGGCTCAGGTAGAGCTGGGCTGGCTCAAGCGCAAAGAGGCCCAGGTCCTGCCAGATTCGCTATAGAGCGGTGGTCTGCATCCTGTGGAGGCAAACTGTCGAACACATGGCGCGCGCGCTCCTCCGCCGCGCGTGTGCTCTCTCCGCCGGCGCCGCCACCGCCGCAACGCCCAGACTCGCCGGCGCCGCCTTGGCTTCCACCTCCGCCGTAGCGCCGCTGCGCTCGCCTCTCGATGACCGCCTCCTCCGCCTCCTGCGCTCAGAGATCACCTACCTCGCCGAGCGCCGTCCTCCCTACCCGGTAACCCTCCCCCTCCGACGATTCACGCCCCCGCATCCGCAGGAGGACCCTCACGCCCGCTTGGTCTCCTGCAGCCCCCGACGAGCTTCAAGTCGTTCGCGGTGGAAGACCGCCCGGGGGAGCAGTGGGTGCGCCTCCGCGCGGCGCGCCGCGGCTCCGAAGCCGAGGAGGTCAAGGTCGAGGCCACCTTGTTCGACGGCGCCGCGGAGCCNGCGCCCCTCTTCCACCGCGTCGAGTCTCTGGAGCGCGGCCCTCGCCTCCACCTCAGCCTCATCGCTGAGGTCACCCGGGGCGACCGCGTCCTCGGCTTCATCTGCTCCGCCTGGCCCGACGAGCTCGTCGTCCGTCACGTGCTCACCCTCAGGGCTGGCGGCGGCGGTGATGGCAGTCGTGGTGGACGCAATTTCGAGTATGCATTGGGTTTACTGTGGTAGTTTAATTTCGTTATCTGTTTCCTGAGGTTTGTGGGTTTGATTCACAGGAAGCTGGGTGCTGAGGAGAGGGAAGCGGTAACAAAGTTCTTGAAGGAGAGGGAGGTGGACGAGGAGCTTGCTGAATTCTTACATGGCTACATGGAAAACAAGGAGAAGATGGAGCAGCTCCGGTGGTTGAAGACCATAGAATCATTCCTTGACAAGTAGGTTAAGAATGCATACAGCAGGTAATGTGGGTGATGCGTATGGATTATATCCTTTGATTCTAGGTAAATCTTAGTATTCTGAGCCTAGTAGAAAATGAGTTCAAGTAAAGCTTGATGGCAGCATTGCTGGAAAAGGACATAGTCATAGTATCCGGTTAGCAGCTGTTTAGCAATCACCAGAATGCTGATATTTGATGACGTTAAAGGCCTGGATAATTCACTGTCTTCGCGTCTTGTTGGTTTTGAAGAATAGGACCTAGGAGAAAAATGGAATTATGGAAAAATGGACCTTTGTTGGTACAATTGCCCCTGCAGTCAGGTCCTGTTCTGGAACCTCAAGTTCAGTTTTTTGTTTCACCCCCTACTCCTATAGTGCATGTAATTTAGCTTCTGAAAGAAAATGGTGCAAATGGGGTATAATAAGACTGTCAAGTGATAATATAATATGCACCCATTTACAGAGTTAATTGTTGTAGTGATCTTGTGTTAACCTACAACCGGAAGTTGAGAAACATGTTTGTCTGTGTTGCCTCTCTCCTTGAAAATGGTCAACATTCATTACTAGAATGAGGAAATTAATAATTCATACAACTATATAGCTGGTCACCTGTTTTCTTTTTGGAATGTTTACAATAAGCATTAATCTTTGATTGGAGCCCCTAAATTCTGTATCAACAATAAGTCTTGATATTGATTGGTGTCACTAAATCTCTGAGCATGGTTCCATTTGCAGGCGCCTCGTTGTTGTAAGCACAATGTCCAATTATGTTACTCCCTGAACGGCTGAACTGGACCCAATAGGCTCCAACGACTGGTTTTAAGGGATGGTCTCCTGTAGTCCCTGTGAACTATCCATCTTCCCTTTGCTATGCTTATGACTGTTTATTGATTCTTGTGGCTGAAGAAGGTTTATAAATTTTAGTTTACATGCTCATGGAAATTGATGATCTGAATATCCTACTGTATGATCAATTCTTTGTGACCAATATTGTTCTCAGTCGTGTATCTGTTGAAATCTGCCCCGCTTGTTCATTGCATATCAATTCTGCACATTTTGAATTTTTCCAAGGGGTAACTACCTGCGTGCTTGAGTAATCTGCCCTTCTGAACTGTGAGTCGAATGTAACTGTTGCCCGTTAGGGTGGACGGCTCAGATCGAGCCGCAACACGAACTGATGCATTCACAGTTTCACACCTCACCACAAACAGCCACGGATGCAAAGGAACCTGCCAGGTGGGTAGAGTGGGGCAGGACTGAGCTTATGACCTCACCGACGAGCGGGGCCCACTTGCGGATTCAACCCTCCCCTCTCAACGGCTAGTTGCACCCCCAACCGTTGGGACAAGAACCAAACAAAACCCGAGGGAGAGAGCTCTCTCACCAAAAGACACGCCTTCTCTCTCCGATCTCCATCTCTCCCTCCCTCACGCTCCCCCTCTCCAGCTCACCTGTCGAGAGATCGCCAAGAAGCGTCGGCGGCGGTAGCGAGCTCTGCGGCGGCCATGGGATACACGTACACGCCGACGTACTACTCGGGCCTGCAGGACACCATCGCGTCCCTGTGCAAGTCCATCCTGCCGTCCTTCCGCGTGGGCCGGCGCCTCACCGCCGACCAGGCCGCCGCGCGCCGCCACGCCGAGCAGCTCAAGTGGCAGCAGGAGTCCTTCCACCGCATCCTCCACCTCGCCGCGCTCCACCGCGAGGGCATCGTCCCGGCCTCCGACGTCGCCGCCTTCCGCGGCCCGATGCTCGCCGCGCTCGTCGCGCCGCCGCAGCACCCCGAGCAGCCCGCCGTGCTCCGCGACAAGCTCCTCTTCCTCCAGGAGCTCCTCTACGCCAAGTGCATCTCGGCCGCGGAGTACAACGCCTCCAAGGCGCCCCTCGGCGAGCGCCTCGCCGCGCTCGGCGTCGTCGTCGACTGCCCCGACGCGGAGGTCTCCGTCGAGGAGTGGTCAGAGATCGACCTCCGGGACCCACCTCTTCCCGCCTCCGCGGACAAGCCGAAGCACAAGGCCTTCATCACGCCATGGAAGAGCAGATCCAAGAAGGAGCAGGACGCGAACGGCGCGTCAAGGCCGCCGCTGGCCCCGGTGGACCAGAACAACGCCAAGGGCGCGTCAGTCCTCATGGCCGAGAGCTCGCCGTCGGAAGCCGCGCCCTCCGGGAAGCCCGAGAAGGGGAAGAGGAGGCATCTGGCAGCGATGTTCAACAGCGGCGGCGAGAACAAGGACCCCGCGGCTGCGGGGGAGGAAGGGATGGATGAGAAGGAGATGGGCAAAGGCAAGAAGAAGAGCTCGTGGGGGTTCGATGGGCTCAAAAAGTGGAAGAAAAGTGGCTGCAGCAATGTCGAGGCGGCGGCCACCGTTGAGCAGCCGGAGCGTGGTCCGCCGCGGTCATCGTACAGCGAGTGCCAGCTCGAGGCGAGCCCCATGGCTGCCTCTGGCCCGGAGGCCAAGAGGGCCAAGACGAAGCTGCGCAGTGATGACTCTGCTTCCGAGTTGTTGCATGACAAGGTACTGTGAATTCGCTGCTCTTCTCATCATGATTATGCCAGTGAGTGAATTATAATTATATAATGATATAGTACATAGGCCGTATACTAGTAGGCTAGATTTTTTTTCACCGCCAATCTGTGAATAGGGTAACTGAGAGTATGTCTCAAATTACTGAAGGTTCTGGTGGAGAATACGAAGAAGGAGCTCTCAAGGATTCAGGCTGAGCTATCATCTACAAATCGGAACCTGAACTTTTCGTGAGTCCTAAACTAAATCAATATCTTTGGCAATTGTAACTATTTTTGGATCGCATCCTCTTATTTGAAGTGATCCAAGATGGTTCCTGTATTTGGTAGGGATCAGCAAATAGAGGCCATCTCTACAAAGCTTCCGGTGGACAAGTCAGACCTCAAGCCCTTCTTCCCAAAGTATGGACAGGCTTGACTATACGCCATTCAGATTAGTCACATGGTTTTTGGCATTTCTGAGACGATGCCATTGGTTTTGCAGGGCATGGTGTGATCAGCATGGGGACAGCGTGATCACTGCTGCGAAGAAAGAGTTCAAGGGACATGTCGATGAGATGGAGAGGCAGAGGGACATCAATAACAGTGAGGGCTGGGCTACATTTGACGACATCAACCTTGATGACAACTTCAACCCCAGGGCCTTTGCTCAACATCAGTCAGGCTCAGCAGTGAAGGGGGAAAAGGTCAATGAGAGCCTCACCAGCAGTTTCACAAACCCCTTCTACAACGACAAGAACCCATTCTTGAACACAAACTACAAATGATAGAATCATACATGTGAATGATGTTTGGGTCTTTTGCATTGGATGTATCATTTTCGCTTATATTGTTGTTTGTACTTAGGATTGTTCTATTGGACCAGGGTTGCTCTTAATGGTGTAAGAAGTTGTAAGATGGGGCCGCTTGATCAATCATTTCGCTTATATTGTTGTTTGTACTTAGGGTTCAACCAAAGTTCGCCCTTATCAATCATTTACCCTTGGTGGCCAATTCTTTCCCCCACTGACTATAACTTTAAGCGTGAGAAAATCCCCTACGATGTAAATGCAGCTGATAGCTCGTTTGGTTGCAGCTGATGCAAGTCCTTACAACTTATATACAGCAGGCAGTTCATTATTCTCCCAGACTTGCAATGCAGTTCTAAAGGGCGAAAAATAAAGGTCATATAGACATGCTACACAAGAGGGCACAACATAAACGCCTAGCCCACTATAATGCCCTAAACTAATTGAGATAACACCTGCAGTATCTTGATCTACAAAAGCAAGGGATCCTCTGGCCTTCATCTTCACGGTTAAAGTGGTAATCGTAAGTTATTTCCTCGCCTGGGTTTATGTGGCGTTCTGCAAAGAACATTACCTGGCATGGCAACAATGCAGTCAAATTCTAGTCCGCCATTCCTGTAGCTTGAAACTTCTAAAGCTACCGCATAGTTCTTAACAATTTCACACGGTCGTTTGCACCTTCTATTTTGCTTTTGGTAGCAGGACATATTTAGTTTCTAATGAAGCTGATGCATTGCAATGTACTAAATTTACAATGTGAAATATAAATTTTGTAAGAGAATAAATATACGTAGGCAAAAAGAGTACCTTCTTCTCATTCCTGACTGAGATTATTTTCGCAACGCAGTTCGGCTGATCCAACAAACATTGAAAGAATTGAATAAATATAGGACACATTTGAAATAATTGGCTGATTAGGGCCCTGTTTGGAACACAGGTTCAATGCCCACTAAAATCTGGGGGGAAAAGGTCTCATGTTCCAATTGTGTTCTAAAGACATGTTCAAGCACAAGTTATTACCTGGCACGAATGATTGACAAATCTTGCAATCCCGCCTTTGCGGGTGGCATCAATAATATGCTCCCTGTCAATCTTGAAGAAATAGCAGGCACTCTTATATTGTTGTCGTTTCCCAGACTGGTATTCAATCTCTCTTTTGTCAGCAACCCTCTGCCCAACAATTTCACCCACATACTCTACAACCTGAGCTATTTCGATGCAAAACTTCAGAATGATTTAATTTGCTAAATTCCTTACCAGTGTATACAGAGAGAGAAAAAACAGAACTGATGAATTACCATAGAGCCACGAGGAATAAACACTGATGTGTAGAGACCCAGACCATGTATGCCAGATTTGTACACTACCAAATGATTCCATCCTTTTAACTGCTTATAATGGATGTATTCCTTCTGAAATGAAAATAAAGACATGCGTGAAACACTTAGGGCTTTGTCCGATCAGTTGATTCTATGATATGCTGCAACCTATGATGCATCACTATAGCATATATAGCCCTATCCACTAAAATGAAAGATAACTGAAAGAAGATACCTGTTCTTTTCCGCAAGGTTTTGAACCATTTATGTGTAACCAAGCATTTATCTGTTCTTGGGAAACACTGAACTCACCACTGTACTCTTCAGATTTCTTGTGGCTAGTACCAGGACAGCCTTCTCCCTTTCGACCTTGAAAACCCTGTTTCAAATAACAAATAGCTATACATATTTTGATTTCCAGGCAATAGAAAGGTACAACAAGAGTACCTCTGTGCGTGCACATGTCCAGTTGCTTCTTCGCAAGCATTCCTTCTTAGGATTAACGTGACTAGAAACATCATTGGCATGATCCATGCATCGCCCATAGAAGCCAACATTTTCATTGCGTTCACCTTCAGGCTCACTTTGCAGCAAACCCTGGTAAGATACCACATGCAAATACAAACATGGAAAATATAGCTCCACGTATGTAACATAATATAACCATTGAAGCACAAACTTTCTCTCTTTTTTCAGAAAACCACGAAATTCAGTTCTGAGAAATTACAGAACCAACTACAATTTTACAAGAAAAAAAATTAGAACTGCAACGATAAGAACACGGATCCTTTTTGTTACTATTGAAGAGCAGCACATGACTCGTATCATATCTACAAAATCAAGCTGCGTGGAAATTATCTAATAAAAGCCACCTTCTTTTTCCTTAAATTGCTCAAAGAACATGCTAAGAATTTGGGCATTCTCTATGTCATCTCGGGTTTAAATAGTATGCGAAAACAATAAAGTTGCAACCAAAGTTCAAACTATTTCCCATGAGCATACATTAAGTAAATGTAACAGAACAAAAAAGGTTGTTTTTTTGCGCGCAAAAACTGATTATATGAGCAGGTAATGTACCCTCTGATGTGCACACCAAGGATGAAACAGCACCAAACATTTTACATCACGGCACTTAATAAATGATCCCCCAGTTCTGTCACATATTGAACATACCTGATGACAAAAAGACTTGTATTAGTTAAGGTGAAGACAATGTTCGTTGAAAATTATCAAATTTAGAAAGATGATACTATGGAAGACTTCATTACTAAACATCAAAGGAAATTCATGGCCAGCGCCAGAAAGGTCATGGCCAAAAATTATCATAAGAATATGCATGCAAGGAACTCACAGCATTTCTCTTGGCAGGTGAAGCACCCGAAACATCAAAAGCACTCATTGTGGCAGCATTCGGGCATTTTGTGCCAGGTGTCCATAGCCCACAGACCATGTGAACCCACTGCACTTTCCGTGGTCCAAGTAAACTGGAATTGTGATCGACAGAGGTCCAGGAATTGCTGGTAATATTCTCCACATTCATAATGCTATCCCCATGTGCATTGTCTACTGAATTTTGCAGGCCTATTGCAGATAACATGTTCAAAGCTTGTTGACTAGGAAGAACAAAATAAATTATGCTCGCACCTTCCCCAAGTACTCACCTGTATACTCACTGCTTGCATTTCCTAATGAATCAACATATTTTTCTGATCTTGTTGTAGTCGTCAAACCTTTGAGCAAACTTTTCAGGATGTTCTTGGTTTTTAGTGCCCTCGTCATAGCTCCACCTCCATAACCACATAACACACAGGCCTGAAAACAGAGACAATGAGAGACTGATACACAACACAAAACTTTCGTCTACTAGAAAATTAATCTCTATTTGATAGATTTTGGAAAACATAAAGCTAGGTAGGCTGTATCATGAGCTGATATTTTCCTGTGACTATATCAGCAGCCTACCATTAGAAGATACTCGCAAAGTTTCAGTTCAGGTGGTTGGGTCCATGGTTCAGATCAGATGGATGCAGTCTTAAACAGAACAAAAGTTGATATAAACATACTTTGGCAATCAATAGCAAAATATGATGTCCCACTTAGATTAAAAAAATCACTGGATCCATGCACATAGCCTGTAATTATCTTGTTTTAATAAAAGTTTCCCTTATCCAAAAAGAAATGTACAGAGCTCCTTTTCCTGAAATCGGCTCTGAGGATCAAGCAGATTGGAGGCTTACTGATATATCAGAAGAAACTTGGCACTTTTGCAATGTAAAGAAAATAGAAGTATTCATGTTGCTACTGGTGAAAGAATGGACCAATTGATTATCATATTCTTTCTAGATATCATGTTCCTGAGGGACAGAAAAAATGGAAAAAATAGTTTTATCATAGTAGCTAGTAGGAAAGCAAAGAAGCCAATGCTCTTAATTATGACAAGAAGATGAACTGACAAAGCCACTCTTGTAGTTTGCATATGATATTACACTGAGAAAATCTCCACAAGGACGCATGCACTAATCTACCTCATGACATACTAAATGCTAAAACAAATTACTTTCTGAAAATGAATTTTCTTACTGTGTTTAGAGTATTGGTCTTGCAAGGTCTACAGAACCATTGACCTCTAGGAACTTTTAGAACACCGTAGCAAGCTTGGTGCACCTACACAAAATACAGACCTCTATAAATATGCAGTAGTGCTAGGGCAAAGGTAAGAAGTAGTATGAAATGCTTTGATATAGCACTTTTTTTGATGGGATACTTTGATATAGCACTTGCTGCACTCTATCAATTGATTGCAAGCCTCGAGGTCTGTGGTTCCACAAACACAGCATGGAGCATCTGAGCTGAGGCTTGAACTGTGTCTGTACAAGATATTAAGTAGAACATTGTCAGATCAGTTGGTAATGAAACAAATTAGATAAAATAGAGTATGCTCCCAAGAACAAATCCTTTTCTTGGTAAATAAATCTACAAGATGCATATACTGGAACCACAACCTCCTAACATTCACTTCATGGGTTAGCACAACATTGCCTTTGTCACTGCTGGAATATGCTAATCTGTTTGCAAACTTCTTATGCCTCTTAATAGTAGCAAGTGATGTACTCGCTCTTCGATTCTTAGTCCCTGTATATGGTTGGAATACAGTGTTAGTAAAACAAAACTGCAGCTTACTGATATTTTTTTCATGCATAAAACAATTGCGGTCCCAGTTCCCTATGTCAAAGAAAATGTAATAAAATCACATCATTTTTTTCAGAAATGATATCAAAGTATCTAAAAATACTAAAAAGTGACAAGCATCATCCATCTTATGGAGCATAATCAATTTCAGTAGTCTACGGCCATTACTTCTTGATGATGTTATTGGCAGGTGATTTGTTTCCACATCTGTTAGACCAAGAGGATCATCTTCACTAAGAACTGAAATAAGAGGCATTTTCATATTTCTAGTTCTTTAAAAGAAAATCACTACAAGCTATATGTTCAAAGCAGCTGAAATGGAAGTTTTTGAACTATACCACCAGATGGTCTTTTGCAGCGAGCCACGAAATGTGATGTCAAACCATTAGATGAATATCTACTCCTTTTGGAACCCTGCATTTCATATCCAACTGGTGGACTGAAATTTTCATCGTCAACGGAATACTTATCTACAGAACAATCTGAGCTGTTCACAGAACAATCTGATCCTTTTTCCTCATACAACTGGGTGCTTTTTGTCTTACAGAGTTTAACAGAATGACATTGTTTAGCCTTTTTTAGAACCAGATTGAGCGGAAGAATTTTGGGAGATTTTCGATTATCATTTGCTATCCCCGTGGCAATTAAACTAGAATCAATTCCAGCACTCCCACTGCAAGTATCTTCACTGTTAGGTTCATTAACAATGCAGTTCAGAGACACATATTTAGGCAGTTTGCGGACAAATGCTCGATTCCCTTCCCGGTGATGTCTTATTCTAGCTGGAGCGGTCACGTCCTCTACCTGCTTTTTTCTATCAAACGAATCTGATCCACTAAAAAAATTTCCCTTGGTATCTGGTTGCTCGTCATCACTTTTGAAAAACTTGTTCTGGCTACGAAGCCGTTTCACAGGCTTATTCAATTGCATTATAGGATATTTTCGCTTGGTTCTCAATACTCTGCAAGAAAATGAGTTAACTTCATTTTGTGGTTGACAAGCCCCGTCTTGGGACGACTGGGAACTAGTCCTGGTACAGTCATCTGATTCAGATTTTTTACCAGAGCACCTCAATGTTCTAAACTTTTTTGGCAGATCAAAACAAAGCCTGTCATTGTCCTTTTCCTCCAGTCTACTTCCCTCGAAAATTTGATTACACTTGCGCTTCACTCCAGATGGATCCAACTGAGATCTGGCAAAACTATTTAGGGCTTCTTCACATCCTGTACTACTGGTAGGCACATAGCTGGATGCTGAACATTTCTCAATTCTTGATCCTTCGTCACATAGATTTTTATGCTTCCTATGTTTCACAGTAGAGGATACATTGTTCAATTCAGGTGACATCTGAAACTTTGTCACCACAATGCTGGATGATTCAGAAGAGAAACCAAACTTTGGCTGTCCTTTAGATACTACAGAATCTTTAAGAGCTCCCTTTTTCTCTGTTACAGCTTTGGACGAACCGTCGGCCACTGAAGCTTCAGTTAGATTCTTTAGTCTCTCTGTTATAGCAATAGAAGGCTGGTTCATTACTTTATGGGAGACATCTTTACAATGAGAACCTTGGGACAAGCTTGTTCCATCAATTCTATTGCTTAAGCATAGGCATGTTAACTTCTCGTTCTCCCGTAATGTGCAGCATGTGGTGGGCATTTGCAGCTGGTGTTTGCCTTTAGGTGCAGTATGACCGATTTGGTCAATTCTGGTATCACAGTGCTTTGTAAAGCCACAACCAGACAAACATTTTGGTAGTACAGAACAGCAACATCTTCCATTGCAACAAGGACCTCGTTCTTTTGTGCTAAATGCATCAAACAGAGAGTGTCTTTTCAAGCTATCTGTTGCATGTCCCATAGAACTGCAATAAATAGAAGTACGTGAAACAAAGCAAAGAGATAGGTACAAAAGCACATTCATGAAGTCTGAAATATGACGCAAGATGGCTAGGGTAAAAGAATGAAGTGCAGTGAAATTAAAGTCATTTTTCTTGAATGTGAAGGAAAGTTGTGCATCATCGAATTAAGAAGAAATGTACACAGAGTACAGCACCCATCAATATTTAAGTACTAAGAGAAATAACAGTCCTCTGATTCCAAATATAGGTCCATCAGAACATCAAGACAGTCTCCAACATTTCACTTTCACTAGCAGTTTATATGGGAATATATTATTTTAAAACAAAAAGTTTTTTTTTGAGAAAAAGAAAAGTTTTATTATTATGAAACCATTTTCGTGATGAATTATGTCGTCTATGTTGTATTTCAGATATCAACAGCTTAAGTTAAAAAGGCTTCACTGACAATGATCCTAAATGGGACTCATATTTGGTGTCAGATGGAGTACATGACAACAAACAACAGTTGCAAACAAAAAATGTATGGGTGGATGGGAAAACGTCCTGGATAGACCCAAGTGTTGTAGCATCTAGTCTGGGACAAATGTTGAAGTAAATATATCCTTGCACCTAGGAAAAGTGCAGGAAGGATCACAGCTCAGAAAGAATACAATTATATTTGAACTAAAGGATGCAAATAATTTGTCAGACCCCTGAATTATAAAGGGTCACTCTAAATCCCTGAACTGTAAGCTTCCGCAAAGAGAACTGATCCTCCCTCATTCCCCAGAACAAATAACCAGAATAAGGCAGGAATTTGATGACATAATCAT
>JAZFNS010020000.1:32310042-32320617 GCA_037127165.1 Alloteropsis angusta | reverse complement strand
AACCCCTTGTAATAACTTACAATTTGGAACGGAGGGAGTAAAAAAGAAGTGGGATTACATATCCCATAATCCGTATGCTCGGCCAACAACAATTCGGAGAAAGAGAGGGGCCGAAGTGCGAAACCGGCCGCCTCGAATCCTGGCCCAGGCGAGCAGCTTCCCGTCTCCCCGTCTCATGACTCAGCACCACCTCCCCCATCCTCCTCCTCTCTCCTCGTATAAAGCGCCGCAACCCACGACGGCGACGCCGCCCATGGGAGCACCGCCGCCCGCCGCAGCTGCCCCGGCTACGCGCCGCGAACCCTAGCCGCACGCCCCATGGCCGCCGAGTCTTGCGGCAGCCGCGGCGCCTCGCCCCCGCCGCCGCCTCCGTCCTCCGCTGGTGGCGGCGGCGCGGCCGGGAGGCGGCGGAAGGCGGAGGCCTACGCCGAGGTGCTCCGCCGCATCCGCGCCGGCGGCTACGGCGGCGGGCGCCCGGAGCTGGAGGACGAGCTCTGGGCCCACTTCCAAGGCCTACCTGCCAGGTCCACTCTCTTTCTCTCTCCTGCATGTAGTAGGCTGTGGGTTGCTAGTTTGCTAGCACGTCTCTGCGAAATTTCGGCGCGTCGCGCTTGATGCGTAGGGTGCTCTACTGTTGGATCGCATGAGGAGTTGATCTATCTTGTCCTCGCTCGATTTTCTTCGTTTCGGCCGGGGCCCAGTGGATCGCACAGGGAGCTGCTCCACGCTGCAGCTGCTCGTCGCCGCTGTAGCTAAAGCTAAAGCTATAGCTATCGCCTTTTTGTCGCTGATAAGATTTGTGTTGGCGTTCGCCGTGTGGTCCACCATGGCCATGGCAACTTTCGTGATGCTACGTAAATTCACACGGATCGGGATGCAAACATAAGCTAGCCGTTTTCTCATTCTTGGTGATTAGTACATGCTAATTGAATTGATTAACATGCGCAAGCTTAACTAGCCTAACGCTTTGTTTGTAACTAGTGCATACTAATTAGATCGACCAACGCGCAAGCTTAACTAGCCTAATGCTTTGCAGGATCTAGATTAGCACTACTAACTCCGTCACTCATCTCGCGGGCAGTACATGCAGTACAACTCTCATAGTACAAGTTGCTGTTTCTTTTCCATTCACTTTAGTGAAGACTAGTTTTATAACACCATGCCAGTCTGGTTGGATCGTCGGCACACTGTTTAGAAATGGACGTTTTATCTATCTTTTGAAGTATCACAAAAGTTTATACCGTTTGTCGCATTAATTGACACTAGTAAA
This sequence comes from Alloteropsis angusta, assembly GCA_037127165.1. Lineage (NCBI taxonomy): Eukaryota > Viridiplantae > Streptophyta > Magnoliopsida > Poales > Poaceae > Alloteropsis > Alloteropsis angusta. The sequence continues at coordinate 32,319,347 of JAZFNS010020000.1, read as the reverse complement.
TCTACTCGTGGAGATTTCTCCTTCTTACCTGAATGAAAATTCTGAGAAAATGTTGTACTTTTTCTTAAGGTTGGTCTGTGTGTGTATGGCTGTATTCATCACAGGGTCATTGCTTGGCCATTCCTTGTGATCATCACCGTTTCATATTGTTGATACTATGCTTCTTGTTATCTTTCTTACTTGTCACGATGCCATCTACTTCTTTCGAATGGCTCGACCTGTTTATCGGAGTATTCGTCGCAACATCAAAACAGCAAGGTTGTTCAGAAGGGTATTGTAGCATGCGTTGTTTTATGTGCACGTCTTATTGTAGCTCGCTGTGGCAAGAACCAGCACTGATCTAAATACTTGCATGTCACTGAATCTTATATCACGCTTGTGTGACTATGTCGATTGGACAGATACGCTTTGGATGTCAATGTAGAACGGGCTGAAGATGTCTTACTGCACAAAAAATTGCTTGACCAAGCTCGTGAACCCATGAATGGTCTGGTCTTTGATGTTCGTCTTTCGCAGGTGATTAGCTCATACAGAATATATCTACTTTATTTATTCATACCTACTTGTCATTATTCTCCCCATCTATTTCTAACCACAAACCCTTCTTTAAAAGAGGCTTAAACTACCTTCTATCTAGTTTAAGCTCTCAAACTCACACAATTACATAATCAGTTTCCGTTTCTATTTTCTGCAAATTTTGTAATTTATATGTGACAGCATGCCATTGACAAACAAACTACATAAATGTTGTGTTCTACTTTATTCCATTGCATGGGTACATTCTCAGGCCTTTGCTTTAATCTTGGTGACAGCTAGGTCTTTTCATTTTATGTGGAATAGCTGCTTTTACGATAAAAGTTTGAACAGTTATGTTTAAGTATCTCTTGTCTTGTATGATTATGTATGGAGGGTTGGGATGTTGGATGGCCTAATCAGTTTTAGAACAAAAAGTTCAGTATGCACTTATTTCAAAGGATATCTCATATATTTATTTTTGTATATTGTCTTTTGGCATTTGTTTTCTGATTTTTGTGCTCTCAAAGGGGATCACACATTCATAGTTTGTTCCATTTTCTTGCCTGTTTTTTTATCAAGAAACAGAGGGAGAGAACAGACGAAATTGCAGGCTTTTTGTACATAATTTTTACTGCACTAGTCTCTGTGTCTGTGGAGTACGTGTTGCGATAGAACTATAGAAGTACTATAGTTTGAAATTGTCTGTAGAGGATACCTACTATAGTTTGAAATAATCTGTAGTGGATATCAGTAATATTATATATAATAATTGATCAGGGATTTAATTAGATTTTACTGTGTTTAATGGCAATAGCATTTTCTAACAGTGGGAAGCAACTTTGAATTTGAGCTAATGAATCTCTTATCTGGATGGTTGCAAATTTGTAATCCTTGAGATCTACAAAACTTGTCCCTTGTAGTATACATTGATACTGCACATTTTTAGCATACACTCCCTCCATATCGAAATATTTGTCGTTGTTCACTTTTTCTAAAAGGTTTGACTTTGTCTTATTCAAAAATTTACACAAATATGCAAAAAGAGGAGCCACACTTAATGTATATATAATGATACAACAAATCACAAACAAAATAAACAATATACACGAAATATTTTGAATAAAACTAATGGTCAAAGTCGTGATAAAAAGTCAACGGTGACAAATATTTTGATACGGAGGTAGTATATTGCAGTATGTTTCATTAGCACGCTAATTAACTCAACTGAATGAACTGCACCTTTATGTTGACAATGATTTAGTTTTAGGTTGTTACTCTGGAGGAAAGCACTGGATTTGAGTCCTCAACTTCCTTAAAGCAAGAAGAACAAGACCCCCAGTGCTCAGCATTTGGATCAAGAGATCAAAGTCAAAGGTGATTTGGTCTAATGTTCTCTGATATTATGCAGTCCACTTGTAAGTTTGTTAGCTTGTGTTGTTGGGATGATTTTTTAATGAGTCTTGTAGACTTGTCGAATAGTTTAATTAGTTACTTTTAAACACTTCTGCAATTTCTTAGTTGCGTGTTTCACTTGCATTCCTCTCATTCTTATGCGGCTTCTTAGGTCTTAGTATATTTTGGTACTGTTAAGTTAAGGGCCAATATTTTCTGATACGTAACACCATTACAGGCCTTTGCATGAAATTATATTTGCATGTGACGATAAGCCAAAGCTTCTTAGTCAGGTAAACCATCAACTCTTGTCTGAACTGGAAACTATTATTTGCATGGTAGTAGCATTTTGATTTGATTGCATCCTCTCTGTGGTCACTTGACATTAGTTATTATATGGCCTCAATGTTTTGGAAACCGCAATCAGCATGGAGCTGCTAACATGAGAGATGTTTTACATAGTGTGTTTTGTAGTGTGATATGCTGCATATGTAAGCTACAGCCAGTCTGTGGCCTGTTAATATGATGGTTTTCCTGTGATTCCTGCTCTTTTCTGTGTTACATCTTCACCCAATTTCATTTCCGTTTTTCCTTAAACTATGCTTTGTCTACTTGTTTCAAATCTTGTTTTGCCTTGTACCTGTACCTTAGTCTTTGGATGCTGTGGATCCTTTACTACTAGCTTGTACTTATCGTCAGCTAAAAAGTTCCAGTAGGATGCTACCCTCCTCTTTCCATAAAAAACTGTTTATACGCTAAAATTATATGCTTGATCAGTTGGTTCTGTTTTTCTAATTCTTCGTGATTCTACTTTGCTGAACTCTTGGTTGGTTTCTTGTTTTGGGACATATATTGAATGCATACATCTTTTGTTTTGTCCAGTTAACCTGTCTTCTTGGGGAGCTTGGTCTTAATATCCAAGAAGCTCATGCATATTCGACGAGCGATGGCTATTCCTTGGACATCTTTGTTGTTGATGGTTGGGATTACGAGGTAACTCAACTTTACTGGGGGAAAAAACAACCGACAAAGCCCATGTATACCTACTGTAAAGCTATCCTTTAAGATGAGGCCATATAAGCTGAGGTCGCAATGCTTAGTACCAGTGTACTGATTTTGCATAGATATAATTTCCAATGAGTTGTAGGGTCTGGTTTGTTCTTTGTGTAATGATATAAACTTATAGTATTGTATATTCCAGATTACATTTGGGCTCAGAATCAGATAGCATATTGTATGATTTGTTCATTAGTTTTACAAGGGCTATCAACACCTCATAAATGTGATGACAACACGATCAGACAGTGACACTAAAAAGTATAAAGTTCACCTTATTTACTATTAAGCTTAGATTAAAAGTTTCAAATGATAATAGTATTTCATCTAAAGCATCTTTTCTTGCCTCGTTCAAGTGCCCTCTTTGGCTCCTTTTATTCTTCCAAAAGTGCCACCGCCAGGTATCTTTCATAGTTTGTGTGAGAGCATGGTAAAGGCACAATGGAAGCTATTCAGTTACATTTAATGCTTTTCGGCCCTTTAGTTTATTTTGACAAATCAACATTTCCTTTTGCCTATCGTAATTTATCACGGTTGTTATCAATAGTTACAGGGTACCATGAATTATGGTGTCATCTTTATTGGTTTCCCTTATCCTTTTAAAACTAAAGTCACTAATCTTTTTGGTTAGCTAAGAGATGAGGAGCATAATAAACAACAACGCATGAGTGCTGGCATGAAGGGGGAAAGACTTTCCACTTCACCCTTCTACCAAACACTCTTCTTCAGAGCCTCCATCCTTGTTTTATTGATACAATTCAATGCTGTTTCTTGATGACTTAATCTCTGAATCCTTGACAGAGATCTAATGTCAATCATTTCCAGAATTCGATTTAAAAACATATGATTTTAAACAGTTTTTTTTTTCAGATTTGTTGGTAGCTACCATAAATCATGGATTTCACACACCAGTGGCTACCAATATTGATCTGGAAAATTGTATGTTGGTTGTGATTTGTTAGAAACTAAGAAAGTTTCAGAGTTGTAGCAAACTTGTAGTGACCACTTGACATCTGGAAATGCATGTTTGCCCTTTTAACGTTAACCTTCTGTTTCATCCTCTTTTCCAACAATGTTCAGGTTGACATTCTCCGAAGTGCATTGAAGAAAGGTGTTGATAAAATAAAGGTAAGATGACAGACCAATGCTTTAACTGGAATATGATTGATGTCAGATTTATATCTATATCATATTACAAACTCATGCTAGTTGCTTCTCTTTACTACAAAATTAAATGTATAGTTGATGCAACTTCAGGTTTTGAATTTGCTACTTTTCTCTTACTATTTTAATACTATATTGTCGGTGAAAAGTAGTGGTTCCACTGGATTTTATTGTTTCTAAACAGAAAGAATTTGTATATCAAAATTAATAACAAGAAACTGTAAATTTTAGTGCCATATATAACCATGAGGATCAACTTGAATTAGACAATACCAGCATTGCTGGACCTGGTGGTGCTCATGCGACTTATCATACAAATACTTTCTGTGCATTATGTTCACCTTCTTTGTCTTCTTTTAAACACTAATGCAGTACAGAGCATGGCCGTTGGTCCAGTCGATGTCTGCTAGGATGGGCGAACAGCCATTGGAGGTTTCTCCTTCACCCGACTTCGTCCAGATACCAGCTGATGCGGCTGATGTTTGGGAAGTGGATCCCAGGCTTCTCAAATTTGAACGAAAATTAGCATCTGGATCATTTGGTGATCTGTATGTTCAAGAAGTAAATTGAAGTAGTGAACTCTTATTTATATGTACTGACTTATTTGGTGTGCCATCAGATACCATGGGACATACTGTAGTCAAGATGTAGCTATCAAAGTACTCAAGCCTGAGAGGGTTAGCGTTGATATGCTGCGTGAATTTGCACAGGAAGTATATATAATGAAGTGAGTGATGAGCTTTACACGTTCTTGGACTGAGAAAGTGGCTTAACTCCAATCTCTACAAAACACAACATTTTGGAATGATATTACACTACTTCTTTATGACTGCTCAGGCTAATTGAATTCACTATAGTGCTTTTATGTAAGAAGTAATGTGATGCTAATTTAAGATTTCTTTTTCATATTTCTGCAATTTGGCTTTACTGACCATGGGTTTAAGTTTGTTTGACATCATCTTCTCAATTACAACTTAATAATATAAACTATAAAAAGAAGAGAATTACCCTTTTTGTTTTAATCTTGATGATTGGAAACCTACTGCTGTTGACATAATCATTACGCTCTGTCTCTTAATTTTTATTTTCAAAATGATCTGGCATGCTGTCATTCTCATTGATATATTCTGACACCTTCTCAAATCATGGTTAATCCTATTCCACAGAAAGGTTCGTCACAAGAATGTTGTCCAATTTATTGGTGCATGCACAAGACCTCCTATTTTGTGTATAGTTACAGGTACACAGGCCTAGCCCCGCATAATACCTCCTGTGTCACAGGGCTGCTGCTTAGATTCTCTTGTGTTTCTACTCTATTTATTCTTTTCTTTTTGTTGTTGCCAGAGTTCATGCATGGAGGGAGTATTTTTGATTTCCTTTACAATAGGCGAGGATATTTTCAGCTCCCAGATGTGATAAGAATTGCGTCTGACGTGTCCAAGGGAATGAATTACTTGCATCAGATTAATATTGTTCACAGGGACTTGAAGACTGCAAATCTTCTTATGGATGATCAGGTACTTTACTACTCATTATATGATTAACCTTTCTTACAACACATCCATGTTAGGAAAATAGAAGTCTGCTACAACATTCACTTCTCAGCATAGTGGAATCCTAGCCTTGTCAGTAAATGTTATTTTGGTCCTGATATCCTTACATCGTGAAGATACTTCTGCACTTACACTTCTGTGAAATTTAATAAAATATTGTCAAGCTCCATGGCTGTAATTACATATGGTAACACAGATCAAGAAACCATCTGCCTCAGCTATCCTGTTTTTCTGCATATCGGTCTGTCAACTTGTACCACAAATACTTCACTATATGATTAATACATTGGTGTGCATGCGTGGGCAAAACTGACACCCATAACCCATAAGTAAAGATCGAGCCAGGTTGCCTACCCTGAAACCAGCTTACAGACCCGTTCAATCTGTGAACCATGGCATTTACTTTTCAGAATGTGTCATGATCATGGTGACCTGGTTATGTTTTCTTGCCCTTGGCACAATCTATGCTTCAGAATGTGTAAACATGTGTACCTCAAATTTCTGTGCCACTTCAATGATATAGTCGGTGTTCCTTGGACTTCCAATTTTATTACATACAACACTTACTTTGCAGGTTGTCAAGGTTGCAGACTTTGGGGTTGCAAGGGTCAAAGACCAGTCAGGAGTTATGACTGCAGAAACCGGAACCTACAGATGGATGGCCCCTGAGGTTGATTTTGCCGAATTGCCTGTTATTAAACATTGAAAAGCTTTTAGCATTAAATGAATCATCTAGGAAATTCGTTTTCAGTCTAAACTCTGGTTTTGTATCAAGTGGATTACAAAATGCCCCAAATGCGAGAACTCATCTCCCTTGGCCACCTGCTTAGAGTTCTTCTTGAAGCAGCAAATTTGTTAAGGCTTTTTAGTGTTGTACTTAAACCTTATTGTCATTTTTTTAAGAAATTGAATAAATTTCTTTGAGCAGCTTGCGATACCTGAGCCATTGCGATATAATTTGTTCTTTTTTGTTATTCTGCTTGATCTCCAAAAATGTTGCTTCACCAAGCCACTTGCATGCCCGAATTTGTGTATTTGACCTGCAGTAGGTATTACTGTTCCTGTATTATACCAATTAAATATCATAAAATCAAATCCTAATTATTATCAGAAAGTACCTTGAAAAAGGAAATTAAAATCCTTTTGTGGGATTAAACTGCTGGTCTCAGCTAGAGTAAAATAGCGACCTCTCAAACTGAAGGCAGTCCAGCAAATTCTTATAAACTTTTTTCAAGCTATTGGTTTAACGAGTTCCTTAAGAGTTGGGGTTTATGAGTTCCCTGGGAGTTGTAATATGAACGTGCTATCTTCGCTCTGTACTTGAGCTTTTTGCCACTTAAAAAGTTATTAAGACCAGCTTGTAGCACCTTTTTTACTAGACTTTTTTTCAGGTCATTGAGCACTTGCCATACGATCATAGGGCGGATGTTTTCAGTTTCGGGATAGTTCTTTGGGAGCTGCTGACTGGAAAGGTTCTTTACTCTTACCAGCCTTCTGTTTCAGGCATAATGGTAGTCAGAATTATGGTTTTGCTGATTGTGGAGTTGGCCCTTTCCTTTCCAGCTTCCATATGAAGACATGACCCCTCTCCAGGCAGCAGTTTCTGTTGTTCAAAAGGTATCATAACTTAACACACTAGTTACTGTGGTTTGTCAGAAAATAAGAACAACACATCTTGGTGTGATCATACTACACTTCAATTAGCTTAAAGGGACTACAAAAAAGGCAGATGTTGATTTGTAGACCTGTTCGGGGTGCTCGTATCTTTTCCAGTGCTTGCTGGATTTGAACTGCTTCTTGTGACATTGCTGCAAAATGCCAGCTTGGAATACTAGTATGGTAGGCCTAATATCTCTGCTTGCAGGATCTGAGGCCTACCATTTCCGCTGATACTCATCCTATGCTTGCGGATCTGCTTCAGCGATGCTGGCAGAAAGATCCGGCTCTAAGACCAACCTTTGCAGAGATCGTGGATATACTGAACTCAATAAAAGAGGTTTGATTCACACAAAGATCTACATGCATTTCTTGCATTTTGTTCTTAATTTTGTTTTTCTTCTTTTATTGCCAGGTGGTTCAGAGTTCTGGGCATCACAAGAGGCATTCAGGCCGACCTCACTTGGGGAGGAGACGAGACTAATGCGGCGGTTTTGTTTAGTGTTCCACGCCTTTGTTTTGTTGCCCTTTCTCATTTTCATGTTCGATAGCAGTTATTTCCCCTTTTCTTCTTCTTTGGATGTAGTTCAGCGATAGCGTCAGAACATGGTCATACGAGTTTGTTGTGCCCATTTCGAGAGGGTTTGTTTCAATTTTGTACTTTTTACCAATGTTGCAAGAGGGGTTACACATTTTAAAGGTTGAGGGGGCATATCCACGTGCACTTTGGTGTGTATCATTTTTTTATCTCACTTATGAAATGTAATACAGCACTATAAATGACGTTGCCATTAGGCTGCATATGTCGCCTGATTTTTCGTCTTCATCCACCACCTTTTGTTCTTGTGCCGTGTCTTAAACTCTTAATCCAAGTATTGAGCTTGTTGTCAGGCAAGCTGCAGGTATATTAATCGTTAGTCCAACATAACAAATTGCTGATGTGGTATGTCTATATCTTGCACGAAACCTCATTAGTCCGAAGAACCTTATAATGTTGTATGCATTCATTTTTCTTCATGAAGTCCGCATCTGAGACTTTAAACGCATCATACTTTTAAAGATGGATTTTTTTTTTACAAACACTATAGTTATCGACTGAACTTTATGTGTCAGGATAGATGAGCCCAACAATGTGCGGGCCAGAGTTCTCTCAATTTCTCTCACTTGCTAATTGTGGGTCTGGAAGCAATCAGCTAGGCAATAGGCCCATAACCAACCCCCCAGGCGCGAGAGAGGTAACAAGGCCCAGCCCACCAGTACCCTCCCCGCATTCCAGCAAAGCCGGAAAGAGGACAAGAGGCGGGGGAAAACCTAGCTTCCGTTGTCTCTCGGGCAGACTACGCGCGGCGCCGCCCCGCCCTCCCCCCTTGCTCCACTCACACCGGCCGCCACGCGCGCCGGCGCCGTCTCCTCCGCCCTCGTCCCGGGAGCCGCCGCCGTCTCCCTCCCCGTATCAGGTAATATCGCGCCGTCGCCCCTCTTTGCCACCTCCCTTTCGCCTCGATAGCCGTCCATGGGTTTCTCGAAAGGGGCAGTAGCTCAGTTTGCCCCGGTCGGCAGCCAGGTCCATTCGTGGATTCAGTCTGGGTGGAAGGATGGTTTTGGTTTCTAGGTGTCTTTTCGTCGCAACGAGCGAGTGTTTTTTTAATGTACTGCTGCGGCTGTAATTTCATCTCGTGTAGTTTGTAGTCATTGTGTGGGAGTGGATGGATTGCATCTGTAGCTGACGGTAGCGTGGTTACTGATTTAGTCTACTGGTTTCCTTCGTTGCTGCAGCAGCAGGTATATTTGCTTTAGCACCTGCTTTGATATCTGAAGGCATGGCGTTTCTCTGATGTTTGTTTAGACAATGTATCCTATGAGAACTAGCTTCGTGTGAGAACTATGAGAACTTAGATCTGGACCACATGATCTCGATCCAATGGTGCACATAAATTCATGTGGGAGGGGGGATTTGCAAAATCACCG
>JAZFNS010020000.1:32039491-32049532 GCA_037127165.1 Alloteropsis angusta | reverse complement strand
TTTGGAGAGCCGGATACAATAGCTAGTTGGATGGAGAGGCTGTTGGANACTTGATTTTTAGATTGAATAGCTAAATTATAGTTTAGCTAGTAGGATAAAGAGTCTCTTGGAGAAGCTCTTAGTAATGTTAAATATAGGAGAACCTCACGTCACTAGGAGAAGCTGCAGATTCTAGTTGTGCATGATCTTTCATGTCGTGTGAGCTTGCAGCCACGAAGAGAAAGAATCGCAGCAGTTGGATTAGAGGACGGAGATGGCTCCTACAGAGTCCAAACAAGCTCCAACCTTTTGGAATTGAACGGTAATTTCTATAGAATGCAGAACTCCATGCAGTCGCAGGCTCACGGTCACGGCACCCCCTACCGATGGCCTTGAGCATGGCGATGAGCTCATTGGACACCGGTGGCTCGGTCCCCTGCGTCGCCGCGGCGAGCCGGCAACTGCCTCCGCCTCCCCTCTTAGCCGCCACAAGTTCAACCAGGAGTTCAATTTGACCTCCTTCGTGGCAGGGGCTGAAGGAGGTCAATTTGGTCCAGAGAGATGTATGTGGGCTGAAAAAATGCTAGGCTACCAGGCTTCAGCCCAAGCGGAAATTAAAGGAAAAGGAACCGATATTTGAGGAAAAAGAAAAATGGTCTTTGGGCCGGGTTTAAGGACAAGGGAAATTCAATCCAAACAATAATTTAGGGGGTGTTTAGTTCATCTCACTTTGCAAACTTATTATGCATTGGGGGCGTGCACAGAGAGAAAAAATGCATTGAACCGCGTGCATTATGCAAACTTTATGCATACACGAGTAAACTAAACACCCCCTTAGTTTTAGGAAAGGATTGGGAATTTGGAGGTGGGGTTTTATTCTTATTTGAAATACTCAATTAGAAATAAAAAAGTGGAACACAAATGGTGAATATTTATGTGTTTAAATAAGAGAAAAATGGTTAACTATTCCAGCTAATCACACAAAGAAATCACAAAGTAGTGTTGCTTTTAAAAAATAAAATCCCAAAATTACTGAGCTTCTCTTCTATCACTTCACGCGATACTAAGTAACAAACTAACAATTGCAGTCAGTAAGCACAGGCATTTTGCTAGTAAGTGTAAAACAATAGAAGATGCCACAAGACACGCTCCACAATGTTGCTAGACACCCCTGAACATAGAACAATAGAGAATTAGAGATAGTGTAACAGGGAATTGCGAGCTTGATAGTATTTCAGCATCTCAGGATTCATATATCACAAGACCGCTTTTACCAACCTAAATGCTGACAAGTTCACAAAGGTTAAAACCTGAGACTATGAAGAACATTCATTTTAGCAGTACATTTCCTGATCCAAGATCAGCCCAACAGATGACATGGTGTTGAAAGCAATCTGTCAGTTCAGAAAGACAGATATAGTCCATTACAGGATCAAAAGAAAGAAGATAAATAACTACATGACTCTACTCCATGTCGATTATTGTTGGTTTAGTTGCAAGGTAAGCTCATGAAGTAAACTTTTGCAGTATGAAATACATTTCTTCAGCGTGTTCTTATAGTTGCATCTCCACTGGACAGCTAGTTCCCATCTTTCCAGAGATCTCAGAAGTTGAACAGGAAGTTGACTGTTATCAGAACAATCCAGCTCCGATCGATGGAAACGGAGGAACACAGCGAACTCCTGCTCAAAACCTGACTGCTTCACATCTGTTTTGCAGTTGATACTCTTCTGTATTTTGTGTAAGAAGACAAGCAGACTTTCATCAAATTCAACAGTAGTAGGTAATTGTTGCAAAGATCCTTCACATTTGCTGATTAACCATTTCATAGTCTTCATCTCGTTTTCAGGCGAAAGCATTGATCCACAGTAAATCTGATGACTGACGGCCTTTCTACAGTTTACGGGAGTTGCCCACAGCCTTAATGCACATAACAGTGCAAATGAGGGGTGTCCATTTGGATGAATATACAATGAATCTTTTGGCCAAGTTCCGATCGAGAAAATATCCACATCTAATTGGATGAAAACTTTCTCATTAGGGTTCTCACTCAAAAGAAAACCATAGTGTTCAAGAAGTTCCAGGTTTGTGTATGTCCCGTAACCAAGGAGAACCTGTACAAAATTGCATAAGTGTATAAAAACAGAGACATCAAAAGAAAACAGAAGCAAGACTGTTTGTATTGGCGAAATAAAAACAAACCTGTTCTCCCTTCTTATAATATTTTCTGGCATACAAACGGTATTCATTAGAATCTTCATATCCACCATCTGTTAATCTCTCAGATGAATCAGTCATCTCATCCTTCTGCTGGCAGTTTGTAACTTCAGCTACATCTTCTTCCGCAAACAAAGTATCATCAGGAGCAGCATAATTAAACAAATCACCCACAGGGCATAGGCAACCAGCTTCATCCCATGCAATATGTAATGTGCGTGAAGACACCTTAACGTAGGAAAAATGGAATTTCAGAAAACAGACAGATAGAATATAGAAAAATATTTAGGGCTAAACAACCTATATAAAATCTCGAGTTAATACAAATTTCACACTGTAAGCTAGCATACCAAATTTGAAAAAGAACTGAAACAAATTGAGAATAAAAACAACTATACCGTTGCAGATGCCCAGAGCCAGGATTTAAACATCAAAAACTTTGGTTTAAATTCCAATTCTTTCATCAGCGGCATCGCATCTTCCCAGTCTGATTTTATGGCACTCTTAGCCTTTTGTGCAACCCAAATGGCATCATCAACCTGATAACAACAAAAGTTACTGGATGCTTTGGGAGTGTACAACAAAGGATAATGGATAATAGAAAATTTGTTGACAGATCTACCGAGCTATACTTGCAGAGCTTCAACTTCAAAATCATTGAAGGTAGCCAAGATAGTGTAGTGGCTGGGTAGCTGAGACAGGTAGGGGTACCAGATGGAATGCTTCCCTTTCCCCACCTCAGCCAATAAGCACACGATCAATATCTGTGACAGAATTATAAAGAGACGGTTCAGTAAGCACTAAATGGAATTCTAAAGAAAACATAGCAAGGGAAAAAGAATGGCCTAAACTGGCACTTTGAAAGCAAAAACAGGAACACCTGTAAGTTATATCAGTAAAGGTAATTGTGCAATTTGCAAGTAATAAAACCAGAATTTTTTAATTTGCATTTACTTTGATTACATAAGCAAAAGGGATGCTGTATGTATGCAAAACTGAGCATACCAACTGTTTCCGAAGCAACAAACTGTGTATCACAAACACAACTTGTACCCAAACATTCCCCCAAATTCATGGTGGCACTAATAATATTGTGCTACAGCAATAATGCGCTCCCCAATCTCAATCACCACTTATCCCCAGTTCCTGGTAACATAAGGGCAGCTTCAGAGAAGCATGTTCCGCGACATCGGTTAATGGAAGAAACCATGATTACCTGCACGGACGAGAGGCGGGGCCGGTAGGCGCTGACGCAGGCGGCGACCCTGGCGTCGTCTGCCATGACGCGGTCGCTCGTGAGCATCGCGGCGCGGGGCACGCGCAGCACCAGCTCGCCGCGCCGTAGGTCGCGCGCCGCCGCGAGGCCCCTCCTGCAAGGCAAACGCTGTGAGGCGAGCGCAGGGAGAAGCCAAGGACCGCAAAAGTATGGGGGTGTGGGGTTTACCCGCCGGCGTCGGGGAAGTCGGCGACGACGAGGGAGCGGCCGATGCAGGAGGGCGGCGAAGAGGAGGAGGAGGAGGCAGCTGGAGTCGAGGACGAAGGGAACGGCGGAGGCGGCGAGTCGGAGACGCCCAAGTCGGCCGCCCACCGGAGGAGAGCCTCCATCGTCGGCGGCCGCCTTTGGGTTCCTGTCCGCGTCGGCGCGTCGCCCTCACCGTTACGAGAACTCTATACTCGCGGCCTCAGACAAGTTCAGTCGGAAAATTCAGAAGTTCATGTTCCCATTTCTGTATTTCTGCTTTACATTTGGAATAATTGCCAATTCTTCAAAACTCAGATTAAAATTATTACCTAAACCTGTGATCGAAAGTTTAGCTTGATTTAGGTCATATTAGAGGTGATGCACTGATGCACAAGAGAGAGGAGGAATTGGGGCCATCACTCCTCCACGGCGATAACAGCTGCGGCAAATGCCAGAGAAACTTGGTGGGATAGTTAAGTTTTATCGGATGAAATGAAACCTTTTGCTTAATGCTAGTGTGGAAAATTTCCAAGTTTTGGCAATATTATACGCGCATTTCCGTGTGGATGAACTACATCTACATTCATAAATCTAGGGTCGTCATATACACTGAATTTACTTGAGTGACATTTTTCAGTGAGAATGAAATCTCTTATTGGAAGGACCTAATAGTTACCTCACTACACTTTTACCTAACATTCGTGACGACATTGGTTCCCCATATAAAGTGCTATACAAGACATGAACATTCATACAAATTTGTCTTCTTAGCAACATTCATACAAATTTGCTGCTCCCCACAGACGTGGCCAACACATCCTGAATTCCTAATCTTCTAGAAAAAGACCGGACCGAAACTGGCATGGTCTCCAAGTTGGCATGTCTTGTCCGAATCAGGCTTCCTTTTCGATTGCCAAACAGATTTCATCCGAAAACACCCATTCCAAACAGACCATCTAGAATCTTGCTCAAATGACAGGATCCAACGACTTACATAGATTCCCGGCATTAGCATTAACCTGTGTCTAAATAACACGGTCTTACAAATGACTTCCAGCCAATATCATTCAACAATTTGTGTTCGCAAGGGTCACCATGAACAGTAGGCTTCAATTTGTAGGCAACATAGTTCTATGTTACATTATGTACAGATTGGGCTCTCTTTATTTCTATGATATAATATGGCACACATATCACATGTACATACAACTTTTGCTACAATCAGTGTTAGTTTGTATAAAAGGAAAGGCCAATCCTCTCCAACAGCTATACCGAGCTTCCATCGAAATATTTACTGAAAGCTTCCTCCTCCTTGCAATGCGCCCACATGACCTTGTACACCTCAATTAGCAGCTTTGGAAATCGGCTTGCGAAGTAGCGATTGAATCCCTCTGGCAGTGACCCAAGTATCGCCTGGAAATTCATATTCACCAATTGCATTGCCTTGTGAGAACAAAAGAAAGCTTGACTCCAAAAATGCAAAGTTAGAAAAAAAAAGTGATGGTAGGCCTACAGTATCCTAATTCATACAAAATCCCCAGAGCAGTCCCCTTCTATTAACCAATATGATGATAGTCAAAACATCTTGCCAACTGTGGCAGGCTACTTCAGGTCTAAGTGTAATACTGTAATGCCATGTAACAGAAGTTCAGAGTAGAGAAAAAATATTTTATCAGGTTCAACATGGCCTTAGCTCCCATGTTCATACCATAATTAGGCACAACAGAACTAGTACTTCATTCTTCAAATTCTAATACAACTGCCAACTAAAACTAGATTTTGTACATTACAACTGAACCAATCACTATTCTATGCATTCTCTTATGCAAAGCAAATTTCTTGGCACAAAACAGGGCAGGACCTGCTTGAAGAAATCAGAATACACAAAATTAAAATGACAAGTCAAAACAAGCTAATCCACCATACACTGTGTTTAGATTGTAAAATTGGAGGTGAAAGTTACTATTGGGAAGCGTGTCCTGTGAGGGGGACACGTTTTTCAATGCGCAAGTTACAGGTGAAAGTTGCCAAACTAAACAAGGTGTATCATAGTTTGTTCAGTAATAGTATATCGAAATTCTCTCCAGTATTCATTTACAACCTTCTTCGGCCTCATGCATGTCCTTTCACATGCGGTTGAGATGGTGGAAATCTAGTCAAAACTACCCAGTAATGCATGCAGCCTATGCTTATTAGGTCAGCAACTAATCAACATTTTAACTGCATTCATACATCAAATGACAAATCAAACACAGTAACAAGTGCAGCACAACAAACCTTGAGATCATCTGACAGTTCTCTGTAATGACCTGATTTATTTCTGATATACCTCAGAAGATCACGAATGGACTCGAAGTTATACTTTCTATAACGACCCATGTCTGTAACCAAAGCAGCATCCAATTTCTCTCCCCATTTTCCACCAAATGCCACAGGTCCTATGCTTTCAAGTGCATTTATGAGGTCGGTTTCACTGGTTTTCTCAATTCTATCACTTGTATCCCTTAGAAAGGACAAGCGCAATTCAGGGTTCCAGAAGAGTGGATGATGCATCACATATACCGCCGTTGGTCTGTAATGTTATAAAAAGTCAGTTCAGTACAATCAAGAAAACATCATAATCTATGTTCTATGAAAATCAGGGAGGTACTGCACAGGACCATAGTCCTTACCTCATCTCTGGATTTGGATGTAACAATTGAGAAATAAGATGTACTGCTTCTGGTATGTAGTCCACCACAAAAAGATCAAAGTGATTGTTTACAATGTTCATATCCCGTTCGTAGTACTCACCAAACGGATGCTTGCCTTTAGTGATACAATAGAAAATAAGGCAGCCCAAACTAAACAGATCCATTGCGCGAGTTTGACGACCATGCCGAAGCTGTTCAGGTGCTTGCCAGCCAGAACTTCCAATTCCTGCAGTACACCATCAAGGATTAAACAGCCAGCTAAGAACTGTGCTTAAGCAGCATGATAAACAACATACAGAATTAATTCCTAATAGTGCAACTCTGCAAAGGGGAACCTTCTTACCAGTGCCATGATGACTAACAGATGTCATGTCATCTTGAAGGTGCTTACTAATACCCATATCAGAAAGTTTTGCTCGAATAGGTCCTTCAGTGCTTATTAAGACATTCTGAGGCTTCAAATCACGATGTATAATTCCCAAGTTATGCAAATGCACAAGACCAGCAACCACATCTCTGCATGAGAGAAAAAAAATCAGTAAGACTACAGTTATTACAGGTGCGCATCAGAGTATGCCCCACGCAGAATAACAATTGATAAAAAAAAACAATTGACTATTGTATTATCATGAAGAGGAGATTTTGTACTCTGTTTCTAAATAGTTCTAAAATTACAATTTCTGTCTGAGCCAACACGAAAAGTCGTGCAACAATTGGTAAAGAAGCCCTACTGCAATTGATAAAAAAAAACTTGGCTATTTGGCCTGATCCTTTTAAGAAGCAATCATTTAACAAATATAAATCAAGAAGGAAATAGTGCTGAAATTATTACACATAAGCATTCAGCAGCATTAAACTAATGAACATCACTAGTGAAAAGCGCAAAGGGAGACATTCACATACCTCATCAGCTTTAGGAGTTGTGCCGAAGGAAGCCCATCCTGCGTCCACAATTCCACGTCTATTCCCTTAACATTTGAAATATTTGACTTGATGCTGATACTAACTTCATTGTTAGCAATAGATTCTCCGGAAGATAACGCGTGTTTTTGGATTAGATCAGCCAAGCTGCACTGGCACCTCTCAAGGGAGATATAAACAAAATCGCTGTCATGGTCACAGCCATAGAGTCTAACAATATTAGGATCCCGGTCAGATATAATAAGATTCTGAGTCTCCTTTTCAGCTATATCATTGTGGGAACGCAGCATACGTTTCACAGCAACTTGACGACCATCGTAAGATCCTTCAAAAACAACTGTGCCATTGCTCCCTCTACCAATTTCTTTATTGGTGACATAGAGTTTACCAATCTGACGACCACCAAGGCCATCTGTGATCTCCTTATCAGCTAGTGCAGAATTTTCCCTAACTGGTGCCTCAGTTGACCCACCAGTTTCACTGCTCTCCTTGTCAGATACTGACACGGTTTCATAGCCATTGACAAGCCCATCTTTCTTCCGAGTTTTTCTTCTCTTAGGACTTCCCTCTGACCTGCCTCTAATGTCCACCGGTTTCTTGTCACGCATGAATGGCTTCATAAGCTCAATCACAAACTGCCTACATGACTTGCTTGCCGAGGTCAAGCTCAACAGATAACCTATGACCAGAAATATGGGAAGCAACGGGTATAACCACCTATAAGTGTTCCTAATGGACTTGTTGGTAGCTTCAGAATCAGGAGAGATGAAATGAGATTGAGCAACATCATAGGTTTGATTTTGATCATCATCCAAGACAATGTTTGACTTGCCAGGAGTTTTTGGTAGCTTCTTTGAGGCTTGAAGTTGTTTCAGAACATCAGTACCATCCCTGAAGATTATTGGGGTCTCACCTCTCAAGACAATTGCATTAGCTGAATCTGAATGAGGTAAAGCAAGTGGCAAACCCTCAGTTCTAATGCATGGAATATCTCCTTGCATACAGGATGACTGATCAAGCATTTCAGGGTGTTTGTAATTCACATAGTAGTTAGCACTGAAAGAAGTTCTCGTCCAGTTAAATAAATGCTTGCCAAGATCTGATGCACTGAGAGAATAGTCAGTTCTCACAACCACTATGGAATTATCACTGTCATCACTAGTACGAGTATTTAACTTGGATGGTGCTCCTTCAACCCCTGGTCCTTCCAGTTCATTCAAGGGAGCTGGAATGCTGCGCTTGTAAATAATCTCACCACTGTCAGCATCGACTACAAAAACAGTTGAAGCTTTTGATCCAATAGTAATAACAGAATCCCTTATGTATGGACTCCTGGCAACAAATTCCTCCAATTTCCACGGAAGCATCTGCAGGAAAATAGACAAGGTTGAGAAAGAAATGTTTGTACCAGGAAGATTTCAGATAAGCATTGTGCCTAAGAAAAAAGAACATACCACATTGTGGCCATTATAAACTTCCCAAAGTTCAGTCCCATTCCCATTCAAAGGATATATGAGATAATTCAGATCAGACTCGGCGGTAGTTATATGATCTGAAAGTGGAGGTCCTGTGGAGATCTCCCAGACAGGAGATTGTGATGATTGGTCCACAAGCTGAATTGTGCCGTTGTCGTAAAACTGAAGCACGGAGCTGTTCAGTGACACCAAAAGTAAGTCGACAGTCAATCAATGAGACCTATCAGGCTATCAACGAAATATAACTTGCATTCCTCTCCACTACAGAGGCCCCAAAATTATGCCAATATTTATCTAAACATGTGTAAGGAACCTTCAGTACCACAAGTACTATGGTGCAGAAGAAGTTACAACATTACAAGAAACCTAATCAAGTAATCAGTAAGACTACTTCCTCAACCCGTGCTCCATAGCAGCACGGAACAAGAAGAGCCCCAACACACTTCTACTTTTGGCAGATAAACCAAGGAAGCCCCCCGTATTCACTACATACAAGGAATCTCTTGCTATTAGCAGCATTTCGTTCGCCGTATGGTCCACGAGCTCAAGAACAGAGACGGGAACAGAAGAGAGGGAGACCACGAGGCTCACCGGAGTTCGGCCTCCGCCTCGCCGTTCACGGCGCGTGCCGGCTCGTGGCGCGGGGGCTGCGGCAGGACGAAGAGCTCCCGGAGCTTCTGCTTCTTGGGCGCCGCAGGGGCGACGACCTCGGTGGAGTGCGCCCCCGCCGCGGCGATCTCCGTGGAGCGCGACGCCACCCCATCGTCCTCCGGGCCGGGTCCTCCGGGGAGCGCGAGGCGGGGCGGGGGCGCGGGCAGCGCGGGGACCGGGGGCCGGGAGAGCGGCGGGAGGAGCGCGGCGCCGCCGTCGTCCACGCGGAAGGCGAGCCCCGCGAGGAGGACGAGCGGGACGAGGACCCGGCGGAGCGATCTCATCGCCGTCGGCGGCGGCGGGGCA
This sequence comes from Alloteropsis angusta, assembly GCA_037127165.1. Lineage (NCBI taxonomy): Eukaryota > Viridiplantae > Streptophyta > Magnoliopsida > Poales > Poaceae > Alloteropsis > Alloteropsis angusta. The sequence continues at coordinate 32,039,828 of JAZFNS010020000.1, read as the reverse complement.
TGCTAGGGCTCGTCCAGGGGGGAGCGGTGGGGTCCGGATCTGGCCGGAGTTGGACTGGGATTGCTTCGCGAGAAAGGGCGGAAGGGGGGAGGGGAGGAGGCTTCTCGAATCCGGTATTTTTTTTTTCTTCTTCTTCGCCGCCGCGGTTGAGAGTCAAAGCGATTGGGTTGGCGAGCACGAGGAAGATAGCGGCGGCGGCGGACGTGGTTTGCGCCACTTGGAAATTTCAGAGAATATCAAAGCAATTAAAAGCTTCACGGTGTAATTCAAAATCTAAGGCCATCTCCAACCCTCCACTTAGGATAGTTTCCATAGCATTAATTACATTGTCACCTAA
>JAZFNS010020000.1:31758798-31770297 GCA_037127165.1 Alloteropsis angusta | reverse complement strand
TTTTGGAGGGCGATGGTGGCCAAAGGCCACAAGGACGACGTCGACCGCCTCTTCGCCTGCTTCAAATGCGGCGTCTCCCCTCCTCGTATGCTCCCAAAATCTGGTCGTTTCTCTCCACACTGCAGTGTGTCCCAATTCTNTCTCGCTGATGGTGATTCGGCCCGCCTTGTCGATGGCCTCCAGAGTCGGCGTTCAAGGAACGCAGGCCGCTCCGCCGGGGCAAGAAGTCGCGGGTCTCGGTCTCCCCCGCGCCGGGGATCGCCGGTGGTAGCGGTGGTGGGAGCTCCTCTTACGCTCGCGCTCCGGAATCCGCGGTGGACAAGGTGAGGTCTATAGCCAGCGTCCAGGCATTTCCCGTTTCCTATTTCCTAAAACCAAAAGAAAGCTGAGGATTGATTTTCTGCCAATCTTTCCTAGCATGGCGCGCCGTCATCGGCAGCGATCAAATTTACAGGCCGCAAGAAGATGTCTCCAATCTGTTTCTATGGTTCCCCGCAAGGCGTCCGGGTGAAGAAGCCGCTCAGCCTCTTGAGGCTGCTGCGCGAGATCCGCATTGATCTAAAGAAGCAACCTGACTTGATCCCCAGGTGTGGAGTCTAGTCCATGCCGCATTGCGGGCTCTGGTTGATTGCAGCCACATGATGTTTGTTTTTGGTCTGAGCTACTGTTTGCCGTTGGCTACACAGGGATGTTGTCTGGGCTACATTTCCTAGGCAGGAGGAAGCAATCAGGTTCTCCAAGGCACATGCGCATACCAATGTCTTTAGCTACCAAGATCACAAGACCGGGACAAGAAGGTTCCTTGTGTCTACATATGACGAATTCTGGAGAAGGTCGAGTCCTTAGTAAACTGCAACTCTTGAACACCATTTCGCTTCTTGTTTGCATATGCATAATCATCCTCTTGCTATTGAAAATGGGTCCTCTACTTTGTGGCTATGGCTAATTTGAAGTTCTTCTTCTTTTCCCTAAATAGCCCACAATTTGGGTCCGCTGCACTTATTCACCACTCCCTTTTTGCTGTATTCTTCCAGGTATAATGATATGGATTCCAAGATTCGCCATCACTATGAAGTTATCCAGGAGGTAGGCCATGGTTTGTTGATTCTATACCGAAACGGTCATAAATATATGTTGCACCTTGCATAGTATCTCACAAGTAAGTCTTTTTCTCACATTGGTTTGATGTTCCATTCCTGTATATGTCTGTATCTGATGTAGAGAATATGTAAAAACAAAAAGTTGGTGAAGCACATAAATGCCACTGACCTTCATTTATACTGTAATGACCGACTATATATGAAGGAAAGGGTCTGTTTTTTCTCAAATCGATTTAATCGAGAACTGGCAGTGGATATCAAGAAAAGTCGATAAATCCTCGATTTGAGGCCTTTCTGATCGTTTTTGCAGACCAAGATCGTCCATGAATTAATGACCTAAAGTGACAGTAAACTTGATGAAAAAGAGCCTGGCTCGCTTTATCGGTTGCCAGCTTAGGAAGCGCCATAAGAACGTACCCGCAATCAACCCCCCAGGGATAATGGAATATCTACTCTCAGTAGGACACCACATTCCCTGATAAAGCGAGGACCTACTCAGTTGCTTCTACAGGCTTGATCTGAATCAGACGAGATAGCACTGGTTGTAGGAACCGCTCCAACGCTGGCTTGAAGCGCCCTACTGTATGGATCCCATGGGGATCCTATCCTGCTATCAACGCTAGTCATTGAGTTGGGAAATTATTTCCAAATAATCCTTGACTTAACTTTGTGGAACTCAGGTGTTAGTTGTGCCTCTGTTTCAGTAGGCATGGGGTTATATCATACCAAAAAAAAATATTGCTATCTTTTAACTGTGATGTCCAATCTAAGACCTCCATTGCTTCTACAGGGTTCACCTTNGCCACATTTACTTTGATCTTGAGTTCAATACAAGATTAAACCAGAAGAGAGATGCAAATGAAATGGTCGATATTTTGGTTTCTGTCATATTCAGTGCCTTACATGACAAATATTCTATCGAAGCACAAGAAGAGTGGATCATGGAGTTAGACTCATCTACTGAAGGTGTCTCAATTATCTTTCGCTTGGATCAAANTAATAGGATCTGGTTCAATCCTAACAAATTACCATTAAAACTATAAGCTGAATGGAATATAAGGGCGTGCCAGTTCTGACATTGAAGTTTTTTATATCTAATTTTTAGGTAAAAGTGGAATAGTTTTACTTTATAATGCAGTCTGGTACTGTTATGAGTAGTATACAGCATGCTGAACTTCATTATAGCAAAGTAAGTTGCATATACTGATTTGCTAAGAAGTCACTATTGTTCGATTCTTATCTTTTTTATGCGGTTCGCACACATCACTCCCATCCTCTGGTATTCATGTTAAGTCAAAGAGTGGGGTAAGTGAATACATTTCAAAAGGGAGGCAAGTTGAACCACTTTCCATTATTACAAAGTGTTTCTGTTATTGCCATCTTCATAGAATTTTACATCAATTGCTAGTCAATTGCTATGATGGCCTTCTATACTACTTAATGGTAATCACATGACAATTATTCTCCTTTTATCTTCTTAGAGAAGTTTTCACGCCATCTAATCATTCGTATACCCAAGACTGCATTTAAAGACAACTCCCATGTTGGTGCATTTGTCTCTGAGGTATTACTCAATCTTGATCTCCATTTTTGTTTGCATCAGTAAATATGGTAGTTTCTACTGCGGCTGCTGTTCTACCTATCTTCAAGTGCTCAACATTTTTTTGAAGCAATATTTTGAACAGAGTGTACCGAAACTTAACAGCATGGGGTAAAAAGTTTTATTGTGGATTGTGTGTTGCATGATCTGTAGACTCTGAGTAAGATATCCAAGTTGCATACTGCAATACGGCCACATCTTAGACAAAACGATCATGATAACATAAATATAACAGTTCTGTAGTCTCTAGCCACTCTTCAACCACTGACAAGATGAACTGAAGACTTATATTGCTGCCTGTATGGTGTAGTTGCTTTCTAAATTGACGCAGTTTGGAGAAACTGGGTACAACTACTGTGTTTCTTTAGGCTAATTGCATATTCCTACCTACCTCAATTAAATAACCATACAAGGAAATCATCCATTACCTTTTCTTTTTATCCTTATAGGTTTTTCTTGTCCTGAAAAAGAGCCAAGAAATGGCTCCTAACTTATCCGTGTTGTTGTGGAGCTGTTAAAAGGAGGATTCATGTTATATCTTTGTTTAAGGACCTTTGGAAGAACTATCACGGTTCAGAAATAGTGTTTCTGTCTCAGATCTAATGTCTATAGCAAAATTGCAAGTACTTATCTTTATTTCTGCTACCCTTCAGGGCNCAACTGTAAGTTTTATTCATCCCCACAGGTCTGTTCACAAATTGCAGCTCAGCGTGCAGGCAATCCTAACCTTGATAAACTGTATATTATGAAAGAGAGTAGCTCTACAGGTCCTGTTGATCAGCTCTTTATGGATACTGCCGTTTACTCTCGTAATCGCTGTTTCCGTTTGGCTTTCTCATCAAAATCTGGAAAGAAATCGTTTCTTTTGCCTAGCAGACGCTTCAAGTGCAANGGAGATGGTGAGCTCTTGATCACATACTCTATTGTTGTTACTAAGTGAATATGATTTTACAGTGCCAAAGCTAAATTCATCCTATTTATAGATAATTCACTGATTGTTTTGCAATAATGCCATATAATAATGTTCTAAATGTTTTGATGAGGCCATTTGACTTAATTCTGGATTGCAGTAGACAATTTAGGTGGAACTTTTCACTTCTGTTTCTAATGCTTGAATGAACATAAAACATACTCTAGATGCAGTACCATAATTAAAAATATATAATCCCCGATTTCTTGTTTTTTCATGTTTTTGTTATGGTATCTCTGCCAAGCCAGCAGTCAATAGGCGTTTATATATGTCATTCTATTGAAAAGATATGCGATTTTGAAATCTGTATCACCATTGCAATCTGACATAGTATTCTAATTGTTACAGAATGATAAAGATGTCTTTATGAAGTCACTTATTTGCAGATTAGATGACAACTGTGATAAACTTTTGATATGTAAACTGGACTTGGAATGCAAGAAAACATTGCATTTTGACTCTGAATCCAGCATGCCTCGAGTAAGTATTTGTAATTTGGATCAGAGCATTACATTTTTCCTGCTAGTGTTTTCTGAATATAATATGTATTCTTAACATTTTCTTGCCTTCATATTACAAACCACTTCTTCATACACATAAAAAATTTAGATGCATTTTAATAATCATAGTTACCTTTGTTCTGGTAATGCTGTTAGTTGGCACAAGAGACAATAATTAGAGCACTTTTTGTTGTAATTAGTATGAACCGGAGAGTATAGATCTTTAATTTGACAGTGGCAATGCTTGGACATGTAAGCTGCTTGTGCCTGGGGGCACAAGAGCCCTTGGGTTGCCATGTAAGTTGCATTCAGCAGGCGAGCCTTAAAGTTCACCAAGCAAGTACAGGCCATTCAAACGTCATAGCTAGGTAATGGAGGAACTCATCTCTTGGTTGCAAATGTGTGCTCTCACCGTTCTGATTTGCCACTGGATTCTGCCTCTTTGCTGCCGATTACTGAGTTCATCATGTTTGGAACCATGCTCACCTTTTGCCTCTCGGACTTGTGTCGCATCCTTATCTGTAGGGTAATTCTAAACTGATGGGTTCATCATGGCAGACCTACATCACAATAGAACCCTCCCTCTCCCCCATCCTTCTGCGCAGGCATCCTGTGTGGAAGAACCCACCATCACATCAGCATTAAACTAGTGTGGCACTATACCCCTTAAGGCGCGAGTTTGCAATGCGCTAAAAATGCATAGTGCTACATGCAACTAGTGAACTTGCAAGTAGGACTGACTTTTGGATGTTCAGCTGTAGACACCACTCCCCACTCTGCCCAAACTTTTTGAAATTATAATGTTATTTTCCCTATATCTTTCCTACATCTATATATAAGACAAATGTGAGCTCTAAGGGAACGGTACTTCATTTGCCTAAGGGTTATAGGTCCTCTCATTTTTGAGAAAAAATAGAAAAGGATCTAAAACATCTCTCATCTATCAAGAGAAAGGGTTTAGAAGATTACTAATTTTGAACACTATGTTCAGCACTTGTGCATATTCTAGTTTGGAAATTTAAAAATATGCTGATGCCTACTTGATGGTATGAAGTTGAACTTTTTTACTGTCCTTGAGAAGTACTGAGAGTGCTCTGCCTTTTTCCCCTTAAGAAAATGGAGTATATGCTTATTTTGTATCTAAACTTTTTTGCATTTTGCCGTGGACAGATCCATGGAAGGAACAAGGACCCTATCTCTACTTACCGAAGCGATTTTCCTCATGAATATACCTATGGAAAATCTCCTTTTCCAGCTTTGGATGGCTTTATTGAATCTATCGCTTCTTTTGGAAATGTTTCAGGTTGTTAGTCTTCCTCGTAACTGTCCTTCTGTTTGTTCTGATAGTTGTTCGTGTTCCTAATACGTGTTTTTAATACTCCGCAAGATGTTTTGCTATGTTCGTTGCCTTACAGTTTTCCAAATTCTGTAATTGTGCATAATCATGTTACTTGTTACAGAACTTAGTTTTATATTAAATCATTACAATAGTTGTGATATAATTTTTTTCTATTTCAAATATCAGAATTTCTAAAATAGAACAACTGATTCATACCACTTTCAAGTTTCAAATGCATATGTGCCTGGGATACAGCTGTACATTCTTGTAGTGTACTGTAGTTATTACTTGAATACCTTGAATAATTTTGCGGAGTCAGATACCTGGATCCAAGTTGGATCCTGTCAGATGTGTCCATGTCGAAGTGACATCTTGTCCAATATCTTTGCTTTATTTTTAATTCTTTTTGCCAAAACCGAATATAAATTGGATTTGGAAACCTGTCTGTGTCCCCAAATATACAGACTTCACTAGAGTTGGGTTGAGGTCCACTTCTGTCAAAGTCTATATTCTATAACCAGGGCTCCTCAAACATTAACAATGTAAACTCTGCTTCCTTTGCTAAAGGAGGGCATATTTTTGGCATTCTGAGGAATTAAATGTTAATCCAATAGTACATTATATCGACATAATTTATGTTAGTACTGTATTTCCACAATCCAATATCGAAGGCTAATAAATTCTTCATTCTAGGATGTGCATATAATACCATTCCAATATTGGTATAGTTGGATATATATTGTTACCTGAAACATTTGTGCATTCATTTCACTGCAGGAAAAATTCGATCCTGGTACTTGTTTTCACAGTATGGTTTGATGATATATAGTATGTTAAGGAGCAGATACTGCGAGCATATTGGAAGAGAGCACAAGAGCAATCATGGTAACAGTAACATTTATGAAGTGTCTCAATTACTGTGCTGTTTCTTGTTCACGTTATCTAATCACCTATTGTGTCAAATGTCCCAGTGATGTACATTGTTGATTTCCAAAGAGCAGCGTACTACCAAAAGTGTTACGACCCTGACTGTCAAGGTAAGTGAGGACCATCAATGCATTGATTATGAGTTCACAGATTATCATTTTTTCATAACATCAATGCTTTCGACTTTCGACTTTGGAGTAGGTTATCGTTCTCCATTACGTCCTGTACCCTGGGATGTGATGCCTGAACTTAGCTCTGTAGTAGAGTTAAGCCAGATAGAGTATCCGGGCGAAACTGTACAGATCAATGTTGACGACACCAGCAGGAACAGGTGCTATCTGTCTGATGGTAAGCGTAAATCCGCCGTGGAGAGTTTTGAGGAGGATCCTGATTGGTGGGAAGAAGCAGTAAAATTTGCTGACAGCATTGAGAACATTGAGCATCCTTCTGACCTGCGTAACTTGGTTAGTAGCACCGTTGGTTCTCTGCTGTTGCTTTTGCTGAGCTCAGTCTTGCCCAATTGTAACAGCAATACAGCACACTGAATACACCTATCTGCAGGATGATGAGGATGCTGACTTCTGGATGAAAGCAGAAAAGATCATGGAGCAGATCGAGGGGCAAATGGGATCACAGAGCAGTACGTAGGGTTTCCTGCTCTGCAATTGCTACTGAGCACGTCCATCTTATGCATAGCTTCCCTGGACTGAGCTAGCTTAAGGTGTCAGGTGTCTGAACAATCGTTGTGTGAATATGTACCAGTTTGAAGTTTTATGATCTGCGTGTGGATGTAAATTGTACCTCAGCGTTGATGTACGTGACATAGAACAGGGAATGTTTCTTCAAATACTCCAATATTGTTGTAATAACGAAGTATATTGCAAAAATAGCCGACAATTTCCGAAAATTGCAATTGCCGAATCCCCGTGGGGACATGGCACTGTGTTTTTGCCTTTTTTTCTTGCTCGCGAGCCTAAGGAGGTGGCTAGCTGAGCCGAGCCGAGATAGCCTTCTTTTGTTGAGCAATAACGAGCCGACCAGAGCCAGACTGCCGGACACGAGCCGAGCCGAGCAGGCTCGACAACCAGCCGTATGTGCGGCGGCGCGGAGCAGGCCTATCTCCAGCTTGGGAATCCCATCCTCCTTCCCCAGCCATGGCGCGCCTGCTGCTCTTCCCGTCGGTCTGCGGGCCTCTTGCGCTGCACAACCACCACGGAGGCCGAGTCTTCGTCGCCGGCGCCGCCGAGCGCGCCTCCAGGCCTCCTCCCGCCGGACCTCGCCCTCTCAGACTCCTCTCCGCTATCCGCCGACGTCCTCTTCCTCCTGCCCTCTGCTGGAAGGAGGGCGCTTTGCTTGGTGAGTAATTAAACCCAGCTTGTTTGTTGTAGCTACTACTGAATCAGAGCTTTTCTTACGCGGAATCAGAGCTTGTTTTGGTTTGGAGATACTACCAAATCCTACAGTTGTTTGGAGTCTACAGTAATTACAGGGTCTCTGAAGGCTTCATTACAAATACCTCTCATGAAAATTTCAGTCTCTAACTTTTGGACCATGGTGCCTGCTGTATTCTAACTATAATGGAATGAGCAGCGCAGACTAATTCCTGGATTGAAAGGGTGGACTATAAATTAATGTTTAACAAATTCTTAATTTTGGCTCAAGTAAAACTTCTTTCAAACGTCTATGGTTACTCTTGAGCACTAGGCAGGTGCTTTTGTTGCTCCAATCTTTATGAACTAGAAGAACCATTTTATGCAACCATGTATTAGCTTCACATCGGATTTTAATTGAGTTTGTTTCTTTGTTGCTAAGGAAGGCAGATCACCAACGAGAGGAGTCACTTCAGCTTCAGAAAACTTAGAAGGTAAGCCCGTTCTACCGAATATTCCCAGAAAAAGTTGCATACTGCCCTTTTACTAAGCACTTCAATATTTTGAAACTATATAGTGATGGTTTTCTGTTTAAGTGAGATTAGTATCGTAGTATCAGGGCCAGCTCTGGCCCTAGGACAAGTGGGGCGATGCCAGGGGCCCACGACAAGAGGGGGCCCAGATTTTTCATACACCAGTAAAAGAACAACGTGAAGACTTTGTTCATCGAAACCCTGTTGAGTCATGATTTCAATTTCCACACGAGTCACAATTAAATGTCACAAGAACAACTCTAACTAATGCCCTCTATTTTTGTGAGTAGGGATTACCTCTATTTACTAGGGGTTTGATTTTTCCTCTCAACTCGAACATCCTTCAAATAATTTTCTACTATTTGTAGGGCTCCCTAGAGACCCTCTAGGACTGGGATGTGAGGAGATTTGGAGGGGGTCCCTATTTTAGAGGCAGAAGTAGATGACATGTTGGAGTTCGTTTTTTAAAGTCTGACCTATAAATTTGAAGTAAGGGCTTATTTAAAGAGTCAGCTAGAGTTGCTCTAAAACAACAAAACAATGTTGTGTGGCTCACATTTCATTATTACCCGCACACATAACTTTTAGGATTTTTTTTGTTGATTTCATGCACAATTTAGTCTATAAGAAGTGAGTACCCGCTCTAAACGTGCCCGAGTGTCCCGATTCATTGCTTATTATTTTATATTTAGCATGTTATATTGTAAAATTCTAAACGTTTAATTCAGTGTATATGTTTTTCATAACTTAGGTGGTAGAATATTGCCTAAGACTTTATCATATGTTGAGAAAAAAACAATTATATTAACTTTAAAGGTCTATGCTGTTTATCTTGTCCAAGGGCCCTCCAAAACATTGAGCCGGCCCTGAGTAGTATGATTGTAAATGTGTGCAAATGAGGCTAGCAATGTGAGCCATACGATTTAGGTCCTTTTGATAATGGTACCTCATGAGCCGATGAGCAAACGACAATAGATAAGAATACACTCTGGTCAGCAAATATCTCAGAAAAGGGATAAAGTAATTTACAAATGATGCTTATTACATCTACTGTAAATCCGATGTTTCCCTTATATGAAAACCTAACCAGTCTCCTTTGCGGTTGATTGTTTACTGAAATTAAAATTAATACCATTTAACTGCATAGAGTTGTACAAGGTACTATAAACTTTAATAGTATTTCAAGTTAGGAATCACTCTTCTACAATCGTTTTCACTGACGTATGTTTTTTGATGTCCCTTTGTGATCCAGAAGATTTTTGTCACCCTTTGGACAAGGTCAATAGGAGAAGCCAGAATTTGCTTCTGCAATTCGGTGCACTTCCATGTTGCACTATGGTTTGGTNTGAGTACTGCACAATCAGCACAGTCTAGTGTGGGAACAAAGTTAAATATGGTTTATGAGGTTGGAGAGCTGTTTGAGTTAGGAATTCAGCTGTCATATCTTCTCATACTACTTGGCCTGCTTGGAGCTGGTTCATTTTTTGTTATTCGTCAGGTTCTCGTTCGCAGAGAGCTCGATCTTTCTGCCAAAGAGCTGCAAGTAAGCCTCTTAAATTTGTTTTTGGTTACNATTAGATTACAATGGAGAGCTAACTCCTATATTACAAATACTACAGATATGACTGTGACCCTGAAGTGTAAAAAATGGTTACATATAGATACTGCATGAAATATTGGCAGTATCAATAGGGATATAAAACCATCTATTGCCTTATTTACTGTTACCAGAATTTATCCATCATAAACCTGACTACTCGATCCATTCTTTTTTATTTACCATACCTGGAAAAAGGAAGGGAGGGAGTATCTTGTTTAGGATGGAGGGAAGTTACACACCGCACAAGATAATAATTGTGTTATTAGAAAATAGAGCTGATCCTTTGCACAAATCTAGGTTGCAATCCTCATATCATGATAAGATGAAGTCATTAATTGTACTGATGGAAGAGGCTTGTTCTGGAATCTGGATGATACTAAAACATAATAAAATTTCCATCCAGATTTCATATGTTATTCTAATTTCATAGCTTCANTCTTATAATAATCTCTCGTGTGATTTACTAAAATGCGCCAACCTAATTACTAGGAACAAGTGAGAAGTGGTGATGCAAGTGCTACCGCGTATTTTGAACTTGGAGCAGTTATGCTACGGAGAAAATTTTACCCAGCTGCGATCAAATATCTGCAGCAAGCAATTGAAAAATGGGATAAAGATGAGCAAGATCTTGCNACAGGTTAGTTGTCCTCAACTACTAGGTAATATTTTCTGCATTTTGGAATATTCCTAATGGCGACCTTATCCTGCTGCGTTCTGATAGACATTATAACAGGTTTGATTGATTTCTTGATACTTTATTTTGACTTTTTGATCTGTTCACTGTAAGCTATAGAATGGTGCCTTCTTATGGCACCCAGGACTGACGTCGGTAATAGCCAATTTATTTTCTTGTTACTTGCTAGAAAGGATAAAAGGTAGGAAGTATTTAATATACAAGCTGATACTGTTACCAAAACACACGTGCAATGTGGTCAATTGTCTTATAGAAAGTAAAACTAATTAACTATTTATACAGAATATTTAGCTCTTTTAGGCACATATTGACACTTCATTTTGAAATTAAACTGTATGTAACACGTATTTCTTATCCTGATGCTGTAATCAGAGCGAGATCACCTTGTCCATATTTTTGCTTATGAACTCAAAACACTAGAATAATGTTTGAGAAGCTCCCCATTTCATATTTCCATGTACTCTTTCTCAAACACTGTTGCTTTGCTGGTCAGGTGTACAATGCCCTGGGGGTCAGTTACAAGCGAGATAACAAACTGGACAAGGCAATCCAGCAGTTTGAGAAGGCAGTGAAGATCCAGCCAGGCTATGTGACGGCTTGGAACAACCTAGGCGACGCGTATGAGCAGAAGAAAGACTTGAAGGCAGCCCTCAAGGCCTTTGAGGAGGTCCTCCTCTTTGATCCTAACAACAAGGTTGCAAGGCCACGCGTTGACGACCTCCGGCAGCGAGCCAGCATGTACAAGGGCGTACCTGTAAAATCTGAAAAGCGATAGCTGTATTCCTTTTTGGTTCTTTTTTTGGGGTAAAATCGTGCATTTGTTCAGTCCCCATGGCAGAATAGCAATTGTTCGATTTTTGAAGGAT
>JAZFNS010020000.1:31109548-31123729 GCA_037127165.1 Alloteropsis angusta | reverse complement strand
CCACCACCACCACAAGAGCCCGTGGTCCTTGCTGCAGGTCGCTCCCACAGCGACCGGCCGACCACGGAGCAAGGCAGCGACGCCTTTCCCTTTCGGATTCGGACCATTCAATTCAACCGCGAGAAACGGCACGAGGGCGCCGAGGCTAGCGTCTGACCGGCCAGTAGAAACTTTGACCGTGACCCACATGTCATGAGCCATGACGGCGACGCGACTCGTCCGGGAGACACGAGTTCGTGCTTGTACCAAACCCGTTTCGGCCACGAGCCGCACAGAAAGGTTTCGTCTGACTTGGCCAGCGCTCTAGTGCCCTCACGTGCATGCTTTTGCTTGCTCTCCGCCCCGTCGAATTTTTTACTAGTATTATCCGCCCCGGAGAATTCAAGGAAGGTCAACCCGCCCGTATTTTACTCGGCCCCGGCCGATCATGTCAACGCCCCCCTCCCGCGCTGACTTCCCGAGGCACACCTATAAATACACTCGCGCTGCTCCGACTAGTCGTCGTGTCCACGCTGCACGCAGCCAAAACAAAACCCCCGACTCCGAGCGATCGACGATGAGCCGCGCGGCGAGCGGCGGGAGAGGGGAGGCGCCGGCGGAGCGGAGGAGGTGCCGGTACCGGGGCGTGCGGCGGCGGTCGTGGGGGAAGTGGGTGTCGGAGATCCGGGTGCCCGGCACGCGGGAGCGCCTGTGGCTGGGCTCCTACGCCGCGCCCGAGGCCGCAGCCGTCGCGCACGACGCCGCCGCGTGCCTCCTCCGCGGCCTCGCGCCCGCCGCCGCCGCCGGCCACCTCAACTTCCCCGAGCGCGCCGCGTGCCACGCCTACGGGCACGGGCAAGGAGGCCACGGCGCCCACGCGCCGGCGCTGTCGCCGCGCTCCGTGCAGCGCCTGGCCTCCGATGCCGGCATGGCCGCCGACGCGCAGCTCGTCGACGCGCGCGCGGCTCTGGCATCGTTGTCTCCGCCGCCGCCGCCTCCCGTCCAGGCCGCCGCTGGCGCTGCTAGCGTCGGCGTTGGAGCCGCNGCGAGGTGGCGAAGGCGCGTCTTCGGCACGAGGCGCGGCGTATGCGCCGGCGCCTCCCGTCCAGGCCGTCGCTGGCGCTGCTAGCGTCGGCATTGGCGGCGCACGAGGTGGCGAAGGCGCGGCGTATGCTCCGCCGCAGCCGTATAGCAACNGCTAGCAGCAGCAGCAGCAGCACGTATTGGTCCACCCCGAGCTCGAGCGCTGGCAGTGACCAGCACCAGCTGGTTTACGGGGATATTAGCATAGATGACATTGAGATTTTGATGTGATTAGGCAGTGGCAGAAATAAAAACAAGTCATGCGTGTTTTCGTCAGGTTAACATGTATCACTTCGGTGAGACAAAAAAATAAAGCAAAGAAAAATATATTTTTTCTTAAATCAAACAAAAAAAGCAAAAAAAAAACTTTCATTTATGATGAAGGTTGTGGATAAAATGTTCTACTTCTCATTTGACTCCTTGACTTGAATAAGAGGACGGCGATATAAGCTACAATCACCAAGCATGTGGGTCAATGTTTCCGAGAGCAGACTCTTCACGGTTCACTTGAAAGGCGCCGTCAGATCCAAGTGCGCGCGCACGGCTATGACATTTCTGATTTCCGGGTCCCTGGTGTCTGGATCACACACCGGCTGACCGGCGACCGTACTGTACACCCCTGTTTATGAACGATGCTACTGGCACGCACAAACTACTCTAGCTGAATGTTGTTCGCCATCGCCATCGCCGGCGTGCCGGCGGCGGTCGGCACACGAGTTTTGGCCGTCGCTCATTAACCTTTTCCGAGATGGTTTGGTCGCCTCTCGATCATCAGCAATGAGCAAGGCCATGAATCAGAATATCAGATGCATGCGTTTTGGTATGAGCTGGTGCGGAATGCTGTTCTGTTCGCCGTCGCCGGCGTGCCGGTGGCGGTCAGCGCACGAGTTCTGGTCGTCGCTCATTACCTTTCCGAGATGGTTTAGTCGCCCGTGTCCAGGAGTGAGCAAGTTCATGAACCAGATTCATGCGTTTTGGTACGAGTAGGTTCGGGCCATCAGCTCAGCTGTCCAAAAAGGCAGCGCAATGGCTTTTGAGCTCGGTGGAATCTTGTCCCGATCTAAGCTAAGCCGCCAGGAGACTCCGGTGCTTCCGTTTGACGGAGCAGAATGTTCCAGAACCCACCCACGGCCACGGGTTCGGCAGCCTTGACCGGTTTCAAGGACAAGGAGTATCTTTCCAAGTTTCAAGTGGTCATACCTCAACCTTGGTTGATCCTTGTAGTATTTGGAGTGGGAACCACTTCACTCTTTGCTCCAACAGCATCCAAGATTTGTTTTGGAGGCGGCCTATGCCTACCCACACATTAGAGACTTCTGACGTCTGCAGATTCTGTTCCAATAATAACCTAATGCAAAAAAAGATATGAGTGGTATACTAGCCAACTGGTTATTAACCTATTCAATCCATTTCATAATGTTTGGCACACCTAATGGAAAGTTAGTGGTAAATGACCACATGATACGACACGACTCCGTCAAACGACATTCCCCAAAGTCCCAAAGACTAACATGTTCACATCACTAAAGCAGGGGTGAATATCATGGAGAGGAATATTAGTATATACCAAACAAGCACAGGATACAGGTGGCCTAATATGGCCTTGATGTACAAACATTATGAAAGCATCCAATTCTTGCATAGCATAATAGAGACATCCTTATGATATGTAACACATCGAACGCACCGCATTCGCCAATTGCTGACATCTCATTCTCCGTATTCGCCAATTGCTGACATCCACAAGCAGCCGGCCATTATATAGAGCCTATTTCAGTACAACCAGCGCATAACCGTTAGGTGTACTACATGAAGCTACAGTAACAGGCGAATCACCCTTTTCCAATTATGTACAGACTTGACCGCAACCACAGTTGAGGAGAATTACATTGCTGATAAGCAAAACACCTACGAGCTGTCTTGCTTTGGTTTCTGGCTGAGCTCCGAGTACTGCCCTCCCATCAGCTGCAGTATCTCGGTCCAGAGGCAAGAAGGATCACCTGTTAACGCATCGCTGATCAGCTCCGTGCTGCAGGAAGCGACGGCCCAGTATCCTGCCCTGATCTCGCCCAACAGCTGCTCATAGTCCCAGGCAGCATGCCCGACGTAGAACCTCAGCTCCTGGGTCTTGATTGCACCACTCTTCATCAGAACAGCAGCCTTTTCAAGGTCAGTCCGGAAGCCATAGCAGATGCCTGGTATGACCTCCTCAAATCCCTTGAGTCGCGAGCTGTCGTTAGTCCGCACCAGGAACATGCTCATGTCGACAGGTCCTCCAAAGAACAGGGGGGAATCACCAAAAGGGGTTGCCTGGTCTTGGAAGGATGGATTCACATGTTTGATCTTTGTGTAAAGTGGGCGGTTGAGGATAACTCCAAACGGGCCATCTAAGGTACCTCTTGAACCAAGTCTGAGAAGGAAGATGACAGTTCTTTCAAAAATGCTGTCATCATCAAGTGCCTCAGTAGCGACCAAAACACACCCTGCCTCTGGCATTGTAATAGCATGAGCCCACTTTTGAGGAAGTTGTACCAGATCTCCTGAGGATCCCTTTGACTCAGTGGGAGCACTTGGATCCACGAATAGCTCCTGATTCAGAAACAGGCAGAACATAAAGGAAATATAATAAGCTATATAAAACCTGAAGGCACAAGTTGTCCTGGTCAATTGGTTACATTGGCTCATTGCCACAAACATTATGAAAAATCCTCTGCAGCAATTTGATTGAACAGTGAAAACTACCCTACACCAACATACAAATAAATTTAATGAGATGTAAACCAATTGGTTATGTGATACAGTTTTGATATAGTAGCAAATCTAACGAGAAAAGAAAATCCACTGTTATAGCGTTCCCTTTTTAACACATGAATATTGTTTGGAATGTTCTATTCAGTCACCATTCTATGAAGTAGCATTGGATATCCTAATTCTAGGACACCCCATTGAAACTTGATCCCTTGTGATGTACCAAGGCAAGTCATTAGGCTGTTATGCGCTTAGTATATCTTAACAGGAGTGTGGAGCGTAGAAGTGTAGAGAAATCATGTCGATATCTACATCTACTATCTACCCAATTTGGATTAATAATAATGTGATTGGTGAAACAAGCTATGTTCACTTATTCAGAACGGCAAGTTGTTACCAGTTTCTAGACAGATACTAAGGACCAACCAATACCAAGGGGTGAAATCACAAATGACTCGATGAAATAAATGCATTTGCATCTCTTGACATCTGTTTAAAACCTAGAGAAACTCTATTAAAACTACAGATTGTAATCCTAAAAGCAGACCAGGCTCACCTGCTCCCGACGCACAAGGTTTGCCCTGACGTCTCGCCAGTAACTGCTGCTAGAGACATTAATTGGGTCACTAGACTTCGATTCATCAAGTGGTTTGTTTAATCCCGCAGAGGCATCCCCTGTGGTGGCAGATGCATCATCATGTCCTGCATGAGCAAAAATCATCGGTTCAGCAGAACCAAGGCCAGGTAAGCATTCTAGACAATGCCGTGTGAGTGTGATTTTGTGTAAGGGGACACTACACCATCAAAGCCTTCCAAATAATGTAGCCATCACGTTGGATGATCTGATCACGTGCTTCATTTCATATACACTGAATGATGATTCAAAGCAGACTGTATACCGAACTGATTAGGGAAAGACGAACAAGTGCAAGTGGGGGGAAATATATCAGACATTCACAACCAACTAAGCTTTGTGACCGAAACCTGAGCAAAATCACACAACTGTCTCGCCAATCTCACAAGAATCTCACGCTCCAATTCTCGATTTCATCAGCTGGTACCGAACAGGATCCACGGAAATGCCGCGACCTGGAGTATTCCAGGTGCAAATCGCCCAAACATCCCTGCTCACCTCCCTCCCCAATTCTAACCGCAGCGATTCGAGCGCGTCAGATACATCAAGTGAGGGGGGACCTCACCGGAAGACGACGCCTTGCTCTCGGCCTCCTCGCCGCTGCCCTCGCTGCCGCCGGGGCCATCCTTCCTCCCGGCCCCCGATGCGCGCACCGCCACCAGCGGCGCCCGCGCGGGGCCGCGCCTCCAGACCCTCCGCCCTGCCGCCGCCGCCGCCGGCGACAGCGACAGCGACGCGAGGGAGGGCGGCGCGGGGCGGCGCGGCGTGAGGCAGGGCCCGCCGGCCTTGGCGTTGCTGAGGGCCCACATGTCGGTGGGAGGGGGAGGTGCTCGCTCGGTGTCGCCGGCCGGGTCGGAGTGGGAAACGGAGGAGTGCAGTTGGAACCGCACGAGGCTAGCGAGTGACGGATTGGGTGGAGGGGTCGTTGGCCTCGCGATGAAGGCGGATTCCGCTAGCCTCGAAAGCGGCTTTCTTCGTTCTTGAAAAGATCTCCAGCTCTTTCGTCGGAAAAAATATATATTTAGTTTGGTGAATTTTTTTAAGAGAATTTAACTATTTAGAAGTAATAATTATATACTAATAATAAAACTAATTACAAATTTCACCTGGAAAGTCCGAGACGAATCTAATGAAGATAACTAAAGGATAATTAGAGAATAATAATCTATATTTAGCGAATAATTAGTGTAGCATCACCGTTGCAAATTATAGATTAAGTACGTTTATTAGATTTATCTCGTAAAGTAATCCGGGGTAGTGGAATATGTTTTGTCATTACATATTTAATATTTTAGACATATAAGATTCTTTTAATATAATAACTGATTTTTTTGAAACTAAACACACCAAGATCTCCAGCCAGACGAGGCCAGTCGGGGATGCCCTAGTAGCTAGTATGAGTATTATTGAAGACTAGCATGGCGTGACCAATTGACAATAGCCAAGGTCGTTGACTTGCCGTGAAGAGCATCGAACAAGACGACGTGATATACAAGAAGATCGTCAAACAAGACATATTCTAATCGATATCTCAAACGAGATCGTTGTAATAGTGTAATCAAATGAAATCTTTGTCATTGGGGTAGGATACTATTAGGGGCGGATCTAGCAGTGGGGTTGCTGTGTAGCCTCTACAAATTGGATCCCCTAGACTCTCCATGACTTTTTAGAAAGAGGAAAAAAGAAGAGAAGGAGTGAAGAAAGAGGAAGAAGAAGTTGAGACGGAAAGCAATTAGGCGTACCGTGCGTCGAAAAATATGCTGTCAATGGCTCTCGGCTCTGGAGCTCTCGCTGGCGACGCGTCCTCGCCGGGAGAGCGCTGCCGCCGACGACCACCGCTTGAGTTCTCCGAGGAGTGGTTTGCCTTCAGCCCCGAGCGGGAAACTGGAACCCCGCCACGGTTGGAGCAGCGCGTTCGTCCAAGAGGGAGAGAGAAAATCCAGCCACGCGTCAGGCGTCGCTTGGTACAGGTGGGTGATTCCGATTCGATCCCTGCGCGGGTGGTGGTTGCGGGTGGCTGCTCAGGATCCGCCGACCCGGATCCAGGTGATGAATCAGGGGCTATTGAGGAATTTTTTGGTCAATTGTGGTTTCTACCGGAAAATCTAGGGTTGGATTGGAAAAATCCCAGGGGGCGGATTGGAGAATCAGCTTCAAGCTCGCTGGTGTGGATCCGAAGAGAGTGCTGGAAGAGGGGTGACTTCTCGATACAGGATTGCTTCCCAGTTGGAGTTGGCGATCGGTGGTTCAATCCTCCAATCCGGCTAGATTGCTCGAGCAAGTGCTGGAATCCGGAAGAGAGATCTGCTTTCATCAAGGAGGTGCGATCCATGGCGGGCAGGGGTAGAGGATTCAGGCCTCGCCAGGAAGATTGGGAGGATTGGAGTTTCCAGGATCCATACCCTTACCAGATGCCGCCGCCGGTGTTCCATCAGCCGCCGCCGCCATACGGGTACTACCCTCATCCCCCTCCACCTCCGTTCCACCCTGGACACTTCAACTCCCAGGGCAGGTTTCCTTCGGGGCCTAGATCCAGAGCACCAGCCCCTGGAGGGAGAGAGAGGAGTAGTCAGCAGACTGGAGGTGCAAATTCTTCACACCAAAATCAGATTCCTGCAAGAGCTGTAGAGGGTGTTACTGGAAGCCAAGGAAAGAATCCCAAGGATGATACTGAGAAGCCTAAACAAGGAGAGAGTTCTGCTAAAGGAGATAAGTTTCCCCAAGTGATTTGCTACAACTGTGGTGAATCTGAGCATTACAGTACTGGGTGCCAGAGACCAAAGGTCTGTTTCATATGCTACAAGAAGGATCATGTAGCTGACAAGTGTGCAGAATGGCACAAACCAAACCCAACAGCACAGTATTATGGCAGTGGTAACAAAGGGTTAGGATTCTATCACATTGATGTAGAAGCCAGGGCAGGCAGGTTCCATCACTGGTCTGGTTTTGATAACTTTGGGGTTTTCATAATTGAAGAAGGAAATCTAGAGGAAGAAGGAATACTCAGAGTGCTCAGAGAAAGAGTGGACAAAGAATGGAATTGGCACCTAATGAAGATGGAGGAGTACAAGTACCTCATTAAATTCCCACCTCACAAAAGGGTGGAAGATATGGGCATGGGCCAGACCACTTATTATTATCTGAGGAAAGGGACTGTGATGGTATCTCTCAGCCCATGGAATGGGGACATTGAGCCAGTTGGAAAATTGGTTGATGCTTGGGTACTCATCAAAGGGATACCTCCAACGTGGAGTGATTGGACCACTGTGAATGAGATTGCTTCTAGTTTAGGGAAAATGGTGGAAGTTGACTGGCAGACTTTTTTCTCAAGTTTTTTCTCTACTATGAGAGTTAGGATCAAAGTCAGAGACCCTGCTAAGATCCCAGAGCAGAGAGTGGTTGAAATGGGGCACCAGCTGTATGTAATTACCTTTGAGGTGGAGAAAAGTATTGCTGATGGTGAGGAGGGACCAGAGGGGCCTGGGGGTAGTAAAGCTGATGAGTTTGAGGAAGATGATTTCTTTGATGAGGAACCTGAGAAGAAAACTGACAATCAACAACCTAAAGACATGGATACTGACCCAAAGGAGTCTGAGGGGGGTGCTAGCAATGATAAAGGGGGGACAAGAAGTAATTCAAAAGGGCAGAGATCAGCTGCTGCTAGTTTTTCTGTCCAACAAGCAATTCAAGCTCTGAGTCAGGAACCAGGGGCAGAACCACAGTTGGGAGATCTCAATCTAGCAGACTGCATATCCTTATTGCAGACAATGGAGGTGGAGACCTCTGACATTGAGGAAGAAATGAATGAAACTATTGTAGAGGATGATGAGCTGATTAGCCTACCCCAAGATTGGGTGTATGGTGAGGATTCTACCAATAGCACTCAGGGCTTGACTGAGCAGGAGCCAGTAGAGAAGATGATAAAAGATGAAAACAAGGTGCCTCAATTTCCAGCTGAGGAAGTGAAAAAGAAACAGCCAAAAAAGCAGGCAAGGTGGGGACCTATTCAAGCTGAGAGGAAAAGTAAGAGGAATGCAGCTGACACCAGGACCATGACAGAGAGAGCTCAAGACATCAAGAGGAAATTGAACTGTGAAGGCTCTACAGGTATTTCCTCTGCCCCTTCTCATGTCTCTAGCTGTGATTTACAAAAAATGGCTAATGNTTGTAGGATTGGTAACTAGGGATGGCAATCCTTTGGAAGGGTCCTTCTTAGAAAAGTTAGAGGAAAAGGAATTTAGTAAAGGGGCCTCTTTCAGTTCTGCTTGTCAGGATGTAACATGTAGGAGTAGGCCTCAGGCTAGTGATGGTGATCACAGTGAGGGGCTGGTAGTTAATAACTCCCTAGATACTGTACAGGATGGACATTCTGTGACAGATCCTGGTCAGGATTCTAGGGCAATAGATAATTCCTTAGAACTCTTGATAGAGCAGGCTAAAANCTGTAGGATTGGTAACTAGGGATGGCAATCCTTTGGAAGGGTCCTTCTTAGAAAAGTTAGAGGAAAAGGAATTTAGTAAAGGGGCCTCTTTCAGTTCTGCTTGTCAGGATGTAACATGTAGGAGTAGGCCTCAGGCTAGTGATGGTGATCACAGTGAGAAGCTGGTAGTTAATAACTCCCTAGATACTGTACAGGATGGACATTCTGTGAGAGATCCTGGTCAGGATTCTAGGGCAATAGATAATTCCTTAGAACTCTTGATAGAGCAGGCTAAAANATAAGAGAGTAGCTGGTAGAAAAAATTATAAAAAGGTTATAAAATGAAGGGCCTCCTATGGAATATAAGGGGCCTTGGCCAAATGGGTAGGGAACCAGCTTTAGTGAGCAAAATTAGGGACAATCAGATAGATTTTGTGGGTATAATGGAAACAAAAAAAGAAAGTTTTACCCCTGGCTTTCTTAAAAACCTTTCTTGGAGAACTCCTTTTGATTGGAGCTACCAACCAGCTAGAGGCTCAGCTGGGGGGATCCTTGTAGGCTCTAATCCTGATTTCTATGTTCATACTTTAGATTCTATTTTACAATATTCTGTTAGTATACATTTGTTAAATAAGAAAACTGGTTTTAGTTGGAAATTAGTAGTAGTTTATGGAGCTCCTTATGATGATAAGAAGCAAGATTTTCTAGATGAACTTCACAGCATCATGGCTAATAGCCAGGGCCCTATTTTAGTAGGTGGAGATTTTAACCTTGTTAGGTTTAGCAGGGATAAGAGTAATGGGGTCATCAATAATAGGTGGGCAGATTTGTTTAATGAATGGATTAGCAAATGGGGGCTCATTGAGGTTGACCCCTTTAACAAAAAATACACCTGGACTAACAATCAAGAGAACTTGATTATGGCTAGGATTGATAGGGTTTTCATTTCCACAAGCTGGGAGGCTGCCTTTCCTCTGGTTAGAGTGAAGGCCCTGGAGAGACCCCCCAGTGACCATAACCCATTACTCATTAATGCTGGTGAGAACATGACCTTTGGTAAGAAGAAATTTAGGTTTGAAAAGTGGTGGTTAGAAAAAGATTCCTTTAAGGAAGTTGTGGTTAAAGCCTGGAGTGTTCCTTGCGGAGTTTGTAGCAGCATGGATAAATGGCAATTTAAAGTTAGGACACTTAGAAGAATGGTGAGAGGGTGGGCTGCTAATGAGGTAGCTGCCATGAATAAGAGAAAAGTAGAGTTGGCAGTGGAGTATAATCAGTTAGATAGTGAAGCTGAGGCCAAAAATCTTCCTGCTCAAGGGTTAGAAAGGCTGAAACAAGTAACTGAAGAGTTAAACAAAATCTGGGCATTAGAAGAAATTAAAGCTAGGCAAAGAGCTAGAACTAGAGATATCCTAGAGGGGGATAGGAACACTGCTTACTTCCAGGCTGTGGCTAATCATAGGAGTAGGAAGAAGATGGTTGAATGCTTAGAAAGTGATCTAGGTTTAGTGTATGACCAGAAGGGCATGATGGATATAGCAACTGCTTTTTATAAGAACCTGTTTGCTGCAGAAAGTAGAGATAACATTGCTCTAGGAGACAATTTTTGGAAAGTAGAGGAATTAGTTACTGCTGAGGAAAATGAGGAGTTAATTGCTCCTTTCACAGAGAAAGAGATTAAAGAAGCTGTGTTTAGTTGCTATGCTGAGGGTGCACCTGGTCCTGATGGGCTGTCTTTCCTATTCTATCAGAAATTTTGGGAGGTAATAAAAACTGATTTAGTGGATATGTTCAATGACTTCTTTAGAGGAGAGTTAGATATCAAGAGAATAAATTTTGCAATGATTACTCTGATTCCCAAAACACTGGATGCTAAGAATATGAAGAATTTCAGACCTATTAGTTTAATCAACTGTAGTCTTAAGATCTTCTCCAAAGTTTTGACAGTTAGGTTAGGGAGGATTTCTGACAGATTAATCTCTCAAAACCAGAGTGCTTTCATTAGGGGGAGATATATTCTAGAAAGTGTAGTCATAGCCCATGAACTGGTTCATAATATTCATAAAAATAAGGAGCAAGGAGTGATCCTCAAATTAGACTATGAAAAAGCTTATGATAGAGTTAACTGGGACTTCCTTTTTGAAACATTGGAGTCTAGAGGCTTTAGCTCAATTTGGATAAATTGGATCAAACAGTTGGTAATGGGTGGGTCTGTAGGTGTCAATTTAAATGGGGAAGAGAGTAGCTACTTTAAAACAGGGAAAGGGCTTAGACAGGGAGATCCCATCTCCCCCCTGCTATTCAATTTAGTGGGCAACGTTTTCTCTAAAATGTTGGAAAAGGCTGCTGAACAAGGATTAATTAGGGGGTTGGCAACTGACTTTTTAGACCATGGAGTGGTGTCTCTGCAATATGCAGATGATACAATTGTTTTTTCTGATAGCAACCTTGTCCACCTAAGGAATTTGAAATGCCTACTAGTCTTATTTGAACATCTTTCTGGCATGAGGATTAATTACCATAAGAGTGAGTTGCTAACCTTGAATTTGGAAGATAGTTTAACACACCATATAGCTCATATTTTTAACTGTCCAGTAGGTGAGTTTCCAATCAAATATTTAGGGGTGCCTTTGCACTTTGACAAGTTAAGGAGAGAGGACATACAACCTTTGGTGGATAAAATCATTAGGAAAATTGCTAGTTGGAAGGGCAAACTCCTGTCTACTGCTGCTAGAGTCCTGTTGATTAAAACCTGTATAGCCAGTATCCCTGTGTATTTAATGTCCTTTATTAAGTTTCCTAAATGGGCTGTTAAGGTGATCAATACCCATATGTCCAATTGTCTTTGGAATGATAGTGAAGATAGCCATAGGTACCACTTAGTGAACTGGGACACTGTTGCTATGTGCAAGGAATTTGGTGGACTAGGTATTCCTAATTTGAGAGAGCTCAATATGTGTTTGCTAGGTTCTTGGTTAAAAAGATACCAAATAGACAAAGAGAAGATGTGGAAAAACTTGATTGACCATAAGTACAATCTAACAGAGAAAAACATTTTCTACTGCTCTGAGAGTGGTGCTTCACAATTTTTTAAAGGAATCATGTGGGCTGCCAAAGCTGCTAAACTAGGATATAGATGGCAGATAGGTAATGGGAGAAAAGTGAGATTTTGGGAGGATAATTGGTTGGGTAGCTCCAGTTTAGCCATACAATTCTGGGATCTGTATGTGATAGTTAATGAAAAAACAGCAACAGTGGCAGACCTGTGGGATGGGTCTGAACTCAAATGTACCTTTAGAAGGACAGTTTCTGAAAGATTGGTAAGACTATGGGAGGAGGTAGTTCAGTTGGCATCCACTATTAATCTGAGTGAGGAGGATGATTCAATGATTTGGCTGTATAATTCTAATGGCCTGTACTCCTCTCAGTCCCTTTACAAGATCATTAATTTTAGGGGTGTTTGGCCTGTGTTTGTTTCTGCTGTTTGGGGGTTAAAGATCCCTCCAAGGGTGCAGTTTTTCTTGTGGCTCCTTTCCAAGAACAAGAATCTGACTAGAGATAACTTGGCAAAAAGGAGGAGGGTAGAGGATCTCTCTTGCTTGTTCTGTTGTGAATTTGAAACTCATCAGCATCTTTTCTTTGAGTGTGTTGTAGCAGTTAGAATGTGGGAATGTCTTTCAATGGTGCTTGGTCGCAGGGTGGGGCAAAATTTTGAGTCTGTAGGAACCTTTTGGCTGAGTAGTAAAAGAAATATAGTGCTGAATATAGTCTCTGCTGCTGCATTATGGGGTTTGTGGAAAATGAGAAATGATCTTTGTTTCAATAATGTCTTATGGCGGAGCTTGGAGACTTTACTGATGAAGACTGCAATCCTGGCACAGAATTGGATAATTCTGTGCCCGGAGAAGCAAAAGGGAGAGCTGGTAAATGTGATTGCCAGACTAAAAGAGTTAGCGCTCCGGCCGGTGGGGATCCCCTGGAGCAGCTTAAGCTGAAGCATATAGAGTTCCTGAAGTCAGTACCCAGTGACAAGATTCAAGAGTTCACTCGATGCCTGGCGGATCCGGCGCAGCATGATCCTATTCTGATGGAGGTTGACAAGATGCTGTTGGAAATGGAGCCAGGACACCCGGCGTGTGACATGAAGCCCGCCAAGGAGACTAATGTGGTTGAGATGAGGGGATTAGATGCTCTGTAATAGCTGGTATTAGGTTTAAATGTGATTGTGGGGGAGAAATTGGACGCTCTGTAATGGCTGTTTCCGGTTTCTGATCTTGCTGTTAGACAGTTGGAGAGCCAACTAGTCTGCCCAGTGTGGGCGCAAATGCTGTAGACTGAATATGGTCTTTTGGTTAATCATAAGACTGGGGCTAGTCCCTTTAACTCTAAGAAAGAGGAAGAAGAAGGAGCCCCTCCGATGGTTACGGAGTGCGTTCGCCACTGGATACGATCATTATCGACTTATAACCCCAAGATGAGCCTATATAAGGCAGGGACCCCTCCAAAACTTAGACTCACTCGAATTTGCATGATCCAATAAATTCCACGCACTACACATGATGCAAGTATTACGCCTCGATATTTTAAACCTATCTTTATAGACGCAACTCCGTGTAACCATCCGTTTTAGATACATGATCCATCTCTTAACAAATCAATTGTGTGGTGATGACCTAAGGTGGACTGCCAGGTACTTCCGACAATCACCTACCACCTCGGCACAATACATTTGACAAGTTCACGCATTAGTTTGCACATTTTGCTATTTGTTGGACTTGGACCAATATGATATACAACCATACNGAAATACTGTAGATGGATAAATTTAATCTTTTTGTGCTTCATGTTGATAATACCAAATTCACATCTAGCTCGCGATTTTATTAACAAGCTAGCTTGAACTATTAATGAACCGAGTTAACCGGCTTTTCCCTAGTTTTGTGAACAAGCCGAGCTAGCTCATTAGAGCATCTCCAATAGACTCTTTATTCCACTAGCTAAACTATAATTTAATTAGCTACTCAATCTGAAAATCAAGTTCCAACAGCCTCTCCATCCAACTAGCTATTGTATCTGGANAAAATACTGTAGATGGATAAATTTAATCTTTTTGTGCTTCATGTTGATAATACCAAATTCACATCTAGCTCGCGATTTTATTAACAAGCTAGCTTGAACTATTAATGAACCGAGTTAACCGGCTTTTCCCTAGTTTTGTGAACAAGCCGAGCTAGCTCATTAGAGCATCTCCAATAGACTCTTTATTCCACTAGCTAAACTATAATTTAGCTACTCAATCTGAAAATCAAGTTCCAACAG
>JAZFNS010020000.1:31008632-31022961 GCA_037127165.1 Alloteropsis angusta | reverse complement strand
CAATTATTAGTCACACTGCCAGCAATGCACTCCACAATCGTTTTCGTTTGCATAAAGTATGTCCCAGTCCCATATGTCCCGCTTGAAGAAAGGTTCTTGTTCCGAAGGGTTGGCCAGAAGGATTACCATATGTTCCGCTCTGTTGCGCGCTATGGTTATAAAGATGTTAGGAAGGAGGATCATGGCTTCTTTGAGCAGCTTCTGGTGGAGAGTCTTGAGAAATTTCTGAGGAGGGAAGCCCAGGAAATTGCGCTTGAGGCAAGCACAATGGAGGCTGAGCGTGATGACGTATCTGTTGTATCTGAGGTGCCTCAGTCTCCTGCTTGTGAAGGGGATCTGCAAACTCCACTGCTTTCTGACCACAGATCTGGTGATGACAACAGAATGGACACTACTGATGGTGCCGCCCCTGTGCTTCCCTCTAGCTCCATGTCTGCAGAAGAAGATCCCGGCTTAGAGTACGAGCTGGAAGCTCTGAGAGAAGCCATGGCATCTGGGTTCACATATCTCTTAGCACATGGCGACGTGAGGGCGAGGAAGGAGTCGTTCTTCACGAAGAAGTTTATCATCAACTATTTCTATGCGTTCCTCAGGAGGAACTGCAGGGCTGGCACGGCGATCCTGAAGGTCCCCCACTCAAACATCATGCGTGTCGGTATGACGTACATGGTCTGATTGGGACTGCTACAACCTACAAGTACGCCACAAGACTGAACCTTGAGTCTTGGATCGGGTGCTGCACCAGCTGGTAGTTTAGATATTGTACCACAGTACTTATTAAATTCATGCTGCCTCTGGCCATCTGCTCGGAATTTTAGTCGCGGGTATGGCTGTATGTGTTTGATTTTCCATCCTTTCACCCTTTTGANTCGGTACGTCTTCCGTTGTTTGTATGATATCTGTGGAGAGTGTATCTGTATGAACAGCTAATGTTTCTGCCATCATCTCTAGTGTGTATCCAGATGCTATCCTTCAAATAAGGCAATGGGGGCAAATGCCAATTTGGGCCTGGCCTCCACATGCTACATTGTACATAATTCTTNTGTGTACTTCATTGCTATGTACTATTACCTGTGAGTATAAGATGTCCGGCATCTTACTGAGATTACGTCGCTAAAAGATGTTCTAATGAGCATGTTGTCAAATTTCATTTGTGGATTGTTCAGTCAGATATTCAGATCTCAACTCTGGTATGATTGCCAGAATGCCAGTGGACATGCCCCAATGTTAGGTTAACAACAGCTGTCTTTGTTTTTTGGACACGAAAGCATTATCCTTGACTTATCCTTTCAAGCTTTCAGTCTTAAAATGAGCTATATTTTGCTACCACAAGAATGTCCAATGATTGATGGCACTGGCACTCTTGCGGTTCCAGGATACTCTTTTGGATCGGTTCATGTGCTGTCTGCATGTATTTGCTCTTTGTGCAGCTGTCCAACAAGTCAACTATCTATCCCAGTTCTAGACTACTCATATTTGTGTCATGTGCCTCTGAATCATCACAATGCTGCAATAGGTGCACAAAATAAAAGTTCCAAATAAAGAACAACAGAATTGTCAAACAACAAAAATGAATAAGTTTAGTCATGCACCGAAGTCCTAACATCCATGAAAGTACATGCACAAACGCAGAGGCGCAGTTGACTTCTGGGGGTTTAGGGCTTTAGGCCCTAGCAATCTGGAGAAAGCAATCCACCTTTGCATCTCCGAGGAGATAGATACTTTTCTGGGAACTTAGAAGAAGACAGAGGCCAAACACTTGCCAACAAATCCACGACACGAGGAACCAGACGACTAGACCTGTCCAGCTTCATTTCTGGATACCATAACCATCAACCGGGGCATGCATGGTCCAACCTTACCAACCAAAGAAGACTCTCACAGCATAACCCCTGTTACCGGTCTGGATTCGAATCTTGCTACCAACTTCTTTAACACAAAATCAGAGGGACGTCTTTCCCTCTGGTCGAGTCACACGTTACCATGCATCGTTTCTGAAGAACAGGCAGAGAGCGAGCTGGATAATGGCGGCCTGGCCATTTCAGGTGTTGTTTTCAGCGGAGTTTTGCTTGAGTGCNTGTGCTGGGACTCTTTCTAATAATGCTGTCCCAGTGACAGCGACCACACAGTGCTACGTGCCCAATTATCCGACACTGAATTGGGAATACAGTTGGGGTCAGAGGTTGGTCTTGGGACGCATAATGCTTGGAGGGTTGGAGATTTTGATCTCCNCAAAACGGCTGCTTTTTCCAAAGCACTGGTTTTACTTTTACCTCTGCCCCTGCATCCTTTCCCAGTTTTTTTTTTTGCGGGGCAAAGAGAGCTTTATTAGCTTAACGGAATAGAATTACAATCTTCCTGGATTAGACCACCCACACAAGCTGGGCCCTGGCCCAACCAGGAAGCTGAATGACCTGTCCGTCTAGCTAAATGTGCTAATTCATGCGCAACACGATTATCCTCTCTCCTACCCTTGACAGTCCTCCAATCAGCCAGCAACTGTCCTGTAGCCCTTATTTCATCGATGATGAACTTAATCGCCGTTCGGTCGCCATCCTTGCCTATTGCGCCCACCACCTGGGCGCAGTCCGACTCCAGGATCACCGGCTTGGAGCTCCATTGCAGCGCCAGACGGATCCCCTCCAGGCACGCGCGTGCTTCTGCTTCCCGGGCGCTTTCACAGTTGGTCAGGGCCTGCCAAGCTGTGAACACCACTGCTCCCTGTTCATCCCGCGCGATGGCTCCTACTCCGGCCGTACCATCCTGCATAACAAAAGAGCCGTCCACATTTACCTTTATCCAACCGCTATCAGGTGGTCGCCATTGCACCATACCACGGCGCAAAGAAGCATCCCTTCGGTTGTCGGATGATCTACAGTATACCGGGCGCTTGCTTTCCCCCGCCTTCAGATCCTGGTCCTGCTGGATGTTTGCGTAGAGGTTCAGAAGGAAGTGCACAGAGTCCTCAACCCGACCCAGATCCTTCGCGTGTGTAATGCTATTGTGAACCGACCACGCTCTCCAAAACACTAGTTTCAGGAAATCCTTTTGCTGAGCCGAGCATTGCTCTAGCAATAACAGAAGCCAATCCGGTCCACTGTACTGCATCAGACATTCATCAGGCAAATTCCAATGATCCCTCATTGCCTGTCGCAGGCTTCTTGCTCTTGGGCACTCTACCACCGCATGAAAACTATTTTCCGCACCTTGCCCACATAGATCACAGATATTCTCAGCTACCATATGTTTCATAAACTTCTTGTGTTTTGTTGGCAATGTATCCTTGCTTA
Source organism: Alloteropsis angusta (assembly GCA_037127165.1). Taxonomy (NCBI): domain Eukaryota; kingdom Viridiplantae; phylum Streptophyta; class Magnoliopsida; order Poales; family Poaceae; genus Alloteropsis; species Alloteropsis angusta. The sequence continues at coordinate 31,019,671 of JAZFNS010020000.1, read as the reverse complement.
GTTTCCAAGCAAAAACGTTGACCTTGGGCGGTACATTCCCTTTCCATATATGATTCCACAGGGACCGTTCCCCATCTGGGTGAGAACTTGATCCTGTCTGCTCACCCTTCTGCAGTTGCAAAGCAAGGTTGTACGCACTTCGAACAGAGAATAACCCTGTCCGTTCCATCGGCCATGCAATAAAATCCTCTCCCTGCCTACTGGGAATTTTAATGTTGGTGATCGCCTCCACATCCGCTGGATGGAACATGGCAATGAGCTTGTCATGATCCCAATCCTTGCCATCTGCATCTAGCAACTCTGATACCCACTTAATTCTATGTCTTCCCCTTGGTGAGATCACTCTGTAAGATGGTGGTCGAGGGATCCAAGGGTCCCTCCATATTTTCACTTGAGTACCATTACCTATCCTCCATAATATGCCCTTTTTAATCAGTTCCAGACCATGTACCACAGATTGCCAAGTGAACGAAGCATTCCCGACAAACGCCGTGTCCACAAGGGATCCATTTGGGTAATACCTTGCCTTCAACAACCGGGCACAAAGACTGTCAGGGAATTCTATCAACCTCCACGCTTGCCTAGCCAGTAGCGCTTGATTGAACAGTCTCAGGTCTTTAAACCCCAGCCCACCTTGATTCTTCTTTAAAATTAAACTCTTCCAAGCCACCCACGCAGCTTTCCTTTTCCCATCCTCCACTCCCCACCAGAAATCTCGAATTATACTAGTCATAGAATCACAAACTCCGAAAGGAATTTTGAACACACTCATGATATAAGTAGGAAGTGCCTGCGCCACAGATTTAATCAGCACTTCTTTAGCTGCTGCTGATAGAAACTTTTCGGAGTAATCCTTCAGCCTTTTACTGAGTCTCTCTTTCAGGGACTGGAATCGAGTCCCCTTCAGTCGACCAGACGGGGTAGGCAACCCCAAGTACTTCGCCTCAAACGCACTCAGCTCCACACCCAGCACCTGCTTAACCTGTTCCTGCACACGAACCTCCTCTTCCTGGTTTTTTTCTCTGAACAGAATAGAACATTTTGCTGGGTTAATTTGTTGACCAGTGCACCGCTCATAGACTTCCAAGACATTCTTGACCACTGCCGCTTGTCCCGGGTCAGCTCTGAAAAACATTAGCGTATCATCAGCAAATAATAGATGGGACACACCTGGTGCTCTCCTGCAAATTTTGAACTCCTGCAGCTGACCCTGTTCCACCTGCCTCGTAACAAGTTTAGATAAGCCATCAGCAACAAAAAGGAAGAGGTATGGAGACAAGGGATCACCCTGACGTAAACCTCGAGTTGGGGATATTGGTGTCGAATTAACACCATTGAAGCGAACTGTGTAGCGCACCGTAGTCACACAGGACATGACCCGCTGCACCCACCAACGCTGAAAGCCTAGCTTCACAAGAACACGTTCTAGAAATCCCCAATCCACTCGATCATACGCTTTGGATAGATCCAACTTGTAAGCACAAAAATCTCCCCTCCTGTCTGCATTCGAGCTTATAGCATGGATACATTCAAATGCTATCAACGCATTGTCAGTTATCATTCTGCCTGGAATGAAGGCACTTTGACTTTCAGAAATAATATCTTGAAGAAGTGGTCTCAGCCTGTTAACAATGCACTTAGAGACCACTTTATAAAGGACATTGCACAAGCTTATCGGCCGGAATTCTTTAAGGCTCTCCGGGTTCTGTACTTTTGGAATAAGCACAATACAGGCATCATTTACCCCTTGTGGCATAACTCCTGTATCAAAGAACTCCCTGACAGCCGTGGTAACTTCCCCCTTCAGCATGAGCCAATTTCGCTGGAAAAAACGGCCAGGTAGCCCGTCCGGCCCTGGGGCCTTTAAAGGACCTATTTGGAACAACGCATCGCCTATCTCTTCATCAGTAAACTCCTTGCATAGTGAGTGATTCATACTCGGTGATATTTTCTGCTCAAACAGCATCACAAGTTCATCTGGAATAACACTGTCGTCGCGTTGAAAGATGGAGGAGAAGTAATTAGCAGCCATATCCTGCATACCAGCTTCATCCGAGCACCAGCTGCCATCCTCCTTACGTAGTCTCTTTATTCGGTTTTTCCTTGCTCTCCACAAAGCTTTCCTATGAAAGAACTTAGTGTTTCTGTCTCCTTCACGCAACCAGTTGATTCTTGATCTCTGTAGCCACATCATCTCTTCTTTATACAACAGATCATCCAAGGCTCTTCTAGCTCGCAGGATGGAGTCCCTGTTTAGGATGGGGTCCGCCACCTCAAGCCGCTCCATCTCCCCCCTTAGGGCCTTGATCTGCTTTGTGACGTTACCAAACTTTTCTCTACTCCAGGTTTTCAAGTCCTGCATAACATTGGTTAATGATGCTGCAACGGCTCCAAGATCACTACCTGGGTTTTTCCGGAGCCAAGCCTTCTCGATGACCATTTGCAAGCCCTCATCTCGTTCCCACATTATCTCGTACCGGAACGGCCTATCTTGCGTTGTTTGAACCGCTGCATCGCGCGCCAACAGCAGTGCCTTGTGGTCTGACTGTGGAGATGTTAAGTGCCTGACTGATGCTTCAGGGAACCGCAATGACCACTCTGTGTTGGCCACCACCCTGTCCAGCCGCACCCGCACGTTCCGGTTGCCACCTTGGTTATTGTTGTACGTCCAGGGAATACCTACAAAACCCAGATCATGTAAGTCACAGTGGCTAAGCACCTCCCGGAAATCCATCATATGTCGTTCCGAGCGTGGTGTGTCCGAAAAATGTTCATATTGCCACATGGCCTCATTAAAATCCCCCAACATAACCCAGGGCCCATCCCAAACACCACATAGATTTCTAATATAATCCCACATCTCCCAACGATTCTCAGCACGAGGCTCACCATAAACAAAGGTTGCCCTCCAAGGGGCTATATTAATCTCATCTTTCACAAGAACATCAATGTATCGAAATCCCTGCGAAAGTAAGGTTACATCTAAAGACTCATCCCAAAACAAGACCAAACCACCACTAAGACCATTACTACCAACTGCAAGAGAATTACGAAACCCTAGTCTCCACTTGAGATTATTGACTCGACTCGCACTCATTCTAGTTTCAGATAGGAACACCAACTTGGGGTGATGTGACCGCACTAGGCCACACAGTTCTTGAACTGTCCGGGAGTTCCCCACCCCCCGGCAGTTCCATGCCAACGCGATCATTTCTCCTGACGGGACTCGCCATGAGTACCCGTCAGGGGTGTCTCCAGCTTCTCAGCCATTCGACTACGCTTCACCTGCACCTTGCCCTCCTCTTCAAGCAACTCATCCTTCATCACCTCAGTTTCATTTATACGAAGTCCTCGTTTTTCCAGCTCAGCTATCGACTCCAGAATGCCAGCATGCACCCCTTTCTTTGCTCGCTTAGCTTTCTCAATATCCTTCACAGCACTTTTGATCGACAGTTTCTTCTCTATCACTTGGCCCCGGCTGCCCTTGCCCCTTGGCCCTTTACTCTGCATGTTGGGTGCATCCGAAGACCCTGTCTTGCCCACTGACGGATCCTCCTCTGAACCCATATAGGAATCAAGTCCGGACACTTTCTCCCCCGCGCCCAATTCAGGTTGCATATTTAGGTCTGGGACCCCTGTATCCATCGACATGTTCTCCACCTCTCTAGCCAAGTCTTCAGTAGCCCGCTCAGCGCTATCTTGACGTGCACCCGAGCTTTGACCCTCGGCGTCCGGCTCCCCACCTCCTTCCTGCTGCTCCGTAGATGGAACAGGTTTGGGTCTATTAGCATCGCTCGTCGACCCCACCGGGTGCAGCTCCGCCATTACCTTCCTCTTCTGCTCGCCACTGAAGTTGATGCCTCTTCTTGCTTTTGGTTGATCAGCAGGAATTGTGATCCTCCTCCCCACGTCCCTCTTCTGTGGAGAGCACTTCAAGAGCTTCCCAAAACGCGTGCCACCATCACTAGGGCCCTCTTCTGGACACTCTCTCTGAGCATGGCCAATTCTACCACACCAGAAGCAAAAATGTGGTATGTTCTCATACCTAACAGGAAACTCCATTACTCCCTTCCCCTTCACCTTGATCTCCACACTGGCCATAATAGCTTTTGCTAATGGGAAATCAATTTGGATCCTCTTATAATCCTTCACAGCATCTCCCACCTGTATCACTCGGCCAACCTTAGCTCCCAGGACTCTAGAGAAGCCCTCAGTCATCATAGTAGTGGGGATATCATATATGCGAATATTCATAGCATAATAGATTCGATCACAACCTCAGAGAACTTTTGCAAACCATCATAGGGAGCAAATATGACAGCGTCATGCTTGTGAAGCCAAGGACCCCCATGTATGGCTTTCTTCCAAAGATTTTCAGAATCAAACTCCACCAAAAATCTATTATCACCCAAGTCACGAACAGGGATCTGTTCCCTCCTACCCCATGCTTTGTTCAACTCATTGAACATACCCCAGATGGAGTAAACCTGCCCAGAGTAGTAGCGAGCGATTGCAAGCCAGCCTTTGGGTTTCTGTGTCGCCTCCTCATCCAGGCCAAAGTCATACTCCACTTCAACCTCCTCCTCTTCGTCAGCACTCCCTGACGCATGCAACACTAACCGCCTGTCAGATAGGTTCTGCTCCATCATTGGCTCTTTCCCCTTCGTATGCATCGCCGTGTCGCCTTCAACAAACCCCGCGCCCAGAGGTGGCGGCGGGTTCTCCCTTCCAAGATCTTCTTCCTTCTCAACCTCCTGCGTCCTGCCATCCCGATCGTCCCTGGCCATCTCCTTCTCAGACAAGTGCGCGATCCCCAACAGCGATCTCACCGTCGTTGGCTTCAGGTGGGAAATTTCCTCACCGGAAATCCCTTATCACCCCCCACCTCGGAGCAGTAAGGTCGTCGCTAGGGTTTAAGCACACGATCCGATCTGTCCAAACAAACCGGCCAGGCGACGTCTCGAAATATATCGAAGGGAACCCTTCCAATATATGCCGTATTCAACCGAAGATCGTGCCAGCTGGCGCCGCCGGATGGAGTCCCGCTCTGCGCCGAGAGAACAGTCGCCAACTTACGTAAAAGTGGCGAGAAATGACGTTCCGCCCCCACACAAGCCCTAGGATCGTGTGTAGCGGTGTTGCCAGGGAACGAGCAGTCCCCAACGATCTGCCCGACGATCTGTCGCCGGCAGTAATGGAGCCCCGACGAGGGGCCTAGGTTTCAACAGCGGCGGCGTTCAGATCGCCCGGCAGTCGCCAATTCGCCAGCTCCGCGATTTCCGGAACCCCCAATCCAACATTCTTTGGGCATATTCCTTGTGGCCCGGGCACCGATTGACCCTAAAAACTCCTCGATTAGTTTCTATCCTTTCCCAGGTTCATCCATGACCTCCAAGGCTCAAACTAATCCTTTTTTTTTTACAATGAATCTTCAAAAAACTAATCCACCTTCTGTTATCAAGGATTGAATGGTCCGTTGGAATATCCGACAGCATATTTTATCCGATTGGCAGCAAAGATTCCATATCGGTAGGAGTGTCCGAATGATCCACCCTATATGCCAGCTTTACTCGTGAGTTTTTATGTGTTGCAAGTAGTATAAACTTAACCTCAGTTATCCAAACGAGCCAGTGTAGCAAGAAGGCCCTATGATTACATTTTGTTTGGTCGAGGCAAAATATTCGATGGATTATACTGACAGCTTGGCTTTATAGTTAGTATCTCAGTGAAGAATAATCATCGATACTATGGATGTCTTGTTTAGAAATTATATATCTTGAGCAAGATTCAACAACGACCGCCATCCAAAATGATCTTTGGATCCATCGACCTAAATTAAATAATAAAAAATGCAAGCAAAAGGAGAGGTGTCTTGCTGTAATTTAATAAGGCTACAAGGGAAGCACAGAAAGAATTGTGCTCTGCAGAATCCAATGGATCCGTTAACCTAGAGACAGAGAGTCCATGGATCCTGGCCTTCTGATTCAATTTCCACTATCTAAGAAAAGGTCTTCTAGTTCCAGGCCATATGCTCAATTTAACCTAGTTGTGTTTAGTTGATACACTTGGGTAAGAAAAAAATTATCTTGCTAATGTGGCAAAGCCAAATCGTCAAAGCAAGCAAATGCTTACTCACCTTGGACCGAGCTGCCTAGAAAGAGAATATATCAAGCATACATGTATCTTCACCTATAGTTTTGTTAGGCAAAGTTAAAGATCCAAACGTGTCAAAAATCTCGCGCGTGTGTCCAAAATTACACCATGTAATAGAAGAGCATACGCCTTATTCTACTAAAAGTCCGGTAACATAATGTGTCGATGTGGTGACTTTGTGATCTTTCAAAAGCTGGACGTCGCTGTTAAGTGCCAGATGATAGTGATCTTTTTTCCTTTTTCTTTCCTTTTTCCAGTTGTAGTGTCCAACTAGACAACCATCTTTGCTAGTTCAGGATAAGATTAACAAGCACTAATGCTCCCAATAAGATAGCCTAGAACGAATACCACTCAGCCTTCAGAGTCCAGATGAGCATGCACAAGAGCAGATGATCCAGCATCCAGTCTTGACCTGAAATGCATGATGGCTTTTAGGTTTTGCATATCCCGTATGAAAACGAAAGAATCATGCAAATATGGCACCGAAAGGTTTATGCGTCCATCTGTCCGTCTAATCAAAGCTACTGACATCTTTCATTAGATCTAGTCATTTCTATATTGCGGTGTGTTACTGTGGATGAGAAGGTATTTGTTGCAAACGGTATTACTCGAACATTTGAGTCCCAATTTTCCTTCTAGAATTGTATTCCCACACGCGGTATCACATTGCTATGAGCCAGATGTGGTTAGATGACGGTTAACAAGTTTTTTCTTTCTTGATAATCTAAATGGAGGGTATTCTAGTTCTTTGTGACAAGAGCAGGGCTGGATAACGAGCCAAATCGGCTTGGTTCGTTCCACCTCATTAAGATAACAAGCTAGTTCGGCTCGTTATCCTAATGAACTGGAAAGGCAGCTCAGCTCGGCTTGTTAGCCCGCTCGAGCCAGCTCCTTTAGCTTGTGAGCTGAACATCTAATACAAATATTGACAAATAAATAACTATTATTGGTCATAATTTCACATAAATAACAATTAGGAGTACACAATCATTTCACATGGTAAAGATAAGGTTCAATATGTAAGTATACAAATCAACAAAGTACACAACCATCCACATGAGCAAAATTTCTGTTTGTTGGGCTACAATATTCCAGCTCGTTTGGCTCGCGAGCAACTCGAACTCACTCGTTATACTAACGGGTTGAAGTGGTTGTTCAAACTGGCTCGTTAATAAATTGAGCCGAGCTAAGTTCATCACAAGCCAAGCAAACTGACGAGTCACGAACTTTTTGTCCAGCCATAGTTGAAGTCTTATCGTTCCTTGTAGAGAGCAAGGAAATTACAAGTTAACTTCTTTAGAAAGCAAAGAAAGAAAACAAAGTTAATTAGCAGTAGCTGTAATCCTTGATGCCAAGCTTTAAAAACTTCTCAAGGTAAAAAAAGTCACACAAGTAGAAGTGTCGGTCAATTAGTGTAGGCAAACACATCATAAACAAATCACAACATCTTGTAATTTATTTTTCTTTCTCCTGTCTTACAACAAACCCATCCCATCCTTGGTATGAACATTCAGATAAAACAACAGCGGGCTCCATGCCCAAGTCTTCGCATAACCTTTGAAAATGAAATTAAATATATACAATAAGTGGGGTGACATTGATCTTATCCACAGCGTCCACGCGGAATTTCGAAGAAAATAATAATGTTTCAAAATCCGTGCGGAGATTAGTAGCCAAAACACCTGCAAGCCCCAAGAATCTGACTTGAAATTCCCCTCATCCCCAGATATACTTGGAAGTAATAATAAAATAGTAATCACGAAGAAAAAACGCGGACGTGGAAAATATAGTAATCATAATCATCACGGAGCGAAAAGGGCGGTCTTATCCGCAGTGGCGTTCGCGTAGATTGGCACGACGACCAGGGGCAGAATCGTCCAAACTGGTCCCGTTGCGGCGTTGCCATCTTCCAAAAGAAAACCTCCGATCCACAAAAACCTCACGAACCCAGAGCCAGAAAACACTTCCCGTTCATCCATCTCCCAACATCTCCTGTGCTCTTTGCCTTCTTGTTTCCCCTCCCTCTCTCTCTCTCTCTCTCGTGTTTGGGGGGCCAAGAAGGGGGAACTCGGTGGTCGGTGCCAAGAAACAGACATTTGGATTTGGGGGGAGCGGATAAATTCGTCGCGGTGGTAAGAAACGCTTCCACTCCTTGATCTGCGTGTTCATTGACGCATTCGGCTGTGCTGTTGACCATGGTTCTCGATTTCGTAGATTAGGAAAGAGCGGTTTTTGTTCTTGAATTAGGAAAAGAGCGATGCTCGAGGCTAGATTCTGATTAATTTGCAGGTTCATGTGATCCCTTTTCTTCTTGTAGGGATTGGGGATAGTGATGTCAAGAAAAGTTTTATTTTAATTATTTTTTCTGTGAGCGTTGCCTCATTTGCACTTGCATTAATAGTTGCCTTGTTGGTAGCTGTACCAACTCGAAGTGGGGAACGAAGTAACTGAAATGGGACAAGAAGGCAAATGAGCCTATGAGGCATATAAACAAGAATGTAAATGAAAATATATATTTTGTTTGTAGACACAAAATTATGTTGTTAGCCCAAAGCGTCCTAGCAAAAACACACATTTACTCTGTTCCCTCTAGACCTCAGAATTCCTTACACCTACAGACCTACTTGCTGATCTCACCGATGTCTGACACGATGGCTGTCATGTTTCACTTGTGGTCTCACCTACTAGGAAGCATCATGTGTTGTCTCCTCCTCAAAGTAATCATCAAGACATACCACAGAAGACTCTGTTCCAATAATTATAATTTCAGTCTGTACTCTGTAGCTTTTTGCCGTATGAACTTGGTCACCATATCCTGATATCCATGCCAAATGGCAATATTGTGAAAAAATATTCTGATGTAGGAGTTTCTAATAGAACTTGTAGTAGACTGGATTTTTAATGCACGCCAGCTTAATTTGACATGCTATTGCCAAATAACATGAGCATGATTCGGATTGCTTGAGTTTCCTCAAACCACCTTGCTTGTGCATATATCTATTTTGTAATAGGATAGATGACAGATCTCACCAAGTAGGTGTTGAAGTTTATGTATGAGCCAGTTCAGCTGGCATGATGACTTGTCCTGATTGGGATTTCAGGTCTTTGGTAAAGATGGTATGGCATTGTAGCCGTGTGGTAATATTTGTGACTGGTGAGGGGAAATGATTAGTTCGAGTATTGTTTGTGTCATCTTGCTGGAAGGTGGTCCTCAAATTTGTCCTTTTGTGTTATATTGGTAGGAGAGTGTGGTCCATTTTCTTAAATGATGGTTGCATTGGATATTGTGGTCCTAAATGAGAAGGTAGATGTGGTTTCTCATGGAACTCTGGAGATCTCATCATAGGAAAATAATCATACGATTTCAAGTATAGCACTGAAATACCTAGGGTGTAAACTGTAGTATGTGATTTTCATTTTTAGGTGATTTGATGTACTCCTGAACCAAAACATTATGTTTTCATGTAGCTAGATCATTCATGTTTTTAGCACAGTATTACTCTGTAGCAATCGCAAATGCAAGGAAGTCTTTGTTTTGTAATGCGCTTGTTTTTGTGGAAATAGATTTTAGTGTGGCCTTGTGAATGCTCTGTTATAATTTATTCTCACAGACATTCATTATCCACTTTAATTGGTCAAATAGCCTCTGATCTTCCAAGTTTGAAGTTCAATCTAGAGTGAACATTGTGAATAAGCTCAGGCCCAGATCATGTTAGGCAATACTGCAAACGAGTAGTAGAACTAGATCAATTGACCTGGATAATTGCTTGGCAAGGACTAGTATTCTACATTCCTTGCTTGTCACAAATCAATTTTGGCCTAGTGTATCTTGGCATGAGCTGTTGTTCAAAAAATTAACAATTGGCTTTACAAGTCTTTTAGTTCAGAAAAGCATTGTCTCTATTTTTGTTGTGGTGGCCACTGTTCACCTATACACTAAATAGTCAGTCACCCATAGTTTAGCCAATTATTGGGCAAAACAACTGTTTAAACTGACACGGTTGGCCATGACGTAGCATTTAAAACGAGCTAAACGGCTGTATAAGTACACAATGGTGATGACCACTGGGGTAAAAGACAGGTATCTTTATGTTTGATAAATCAAGCAGTGTGTGTTGCAATTTATGTCCCTAATGATGCACACATACATATGTAGGCAAACATACATATGTAGGCAATTTGTTCGTTGTTGTCAGGTCCTAAGTCCTAACTATTGGTATTCTTTGGTGTCACTTTGCAGGAATCATGGTGTTGAATTCGTTTTCAAATCTGCTAGATATATGTAGTGAGGATGCATTTGACTTCCAACAACCTCTTAGATCTCTTCCTCGTGTGGTGACTTCTCCTGGCATCATATCTAACCCTGATTGGGAAAGTAGTGACGATGGAAATTCAGTTGGTTCTGTACCTTCTTGTTTGCAGAGAAAGATTGTTGTTGCAAACTGCCTTCCTCTGAACTGTATGAAAGATGAAGGTACCGGAGAGTGGTCCTTTGCAGTGGATTATAATCATCTTCTTGCTCAACTTAAAGATGGTTTTCCCATTGATAATGAAGTTATTTATGTGGGCAGTTTGAATGCTCAAGTTGATCCTAGTGAGCAAGATCAAGTTTCTCAGAAGCTCTTAAAGGAGCACAGATGCATACCTACTTTTCTCCCAGCTGATCTCCAGCAGCAATTCTATCACAGCTTCTGCAAACAACACTTATGGCCACTTTTCCATTACATGCTTCCTGTTTGCCATGACAAAGGCGAACTCTTTGACCGCTCCCTTTTTCAAGCCTATGTTCGGGCCAACAAAATCTTTGCTGACAAAGTTATGGAGGCAGTCAATTCGGATGCTGACTGTGTGTGGGTTCATGATTATCACCTTATGCTTGTCCCAAC
>JAZFNS010020000.1:29932080-29947565 GCA_037127165.1 Alloteropsis angusta | reverse complement strand
CACGTCATATAAAAATTGGGGCTTCAAAGTTGGGGCTACTGCTGGAGTTGAAGAAAAAATTTGAGCCCCAGAAAGTTGGGGCCAGCCCCTACTAGAACAAGTAGGGCCTCGAAGTAGGGGCTATTGCTGGAGATGCTCATAGTAAAGGAGGAAATCATCCACAGTTTGAGGATAGTGTATCGAGAACTTATACAGTGTTTCTCAGTATGTTTATCTTTAGATGTGTTTGAGAATTGAGAACCTTGTAAGAATTGTGAGAATCATGAAATTTGTGGAAACACAGCCCTCTCAGTGCTTTTCAGAGCTAACGAAGTTTTTATTGTCAGGATCGCAAGAATGTTGGAGATTTATATTCCCGTGGCATAGAAAATATGAATTGCTCTTAGGATTTACTGTCAGAATCTAAGACTCTTTTTTTTGGACTAGAATGTAAGAATGTTGGGAATTGCTTTTCAGAGCTAACGGGATACTATGCCCACACCCAAAAGAAATTTTAGTTCATCTAAGTGAACTAGTGAAGGCTAAATTTTTATGCGAAACTAAATTTTAGCCCACATATCTAAACGGGTTTTATAGCATTCCTATCCCTTTTCCCGTGTAAGAAGAGGCATAAACTTGAGAAATAATGGTGGCACAGGTCAAACTAACCCTGACACACTCGAGACACTCCAGTCATTCAGCCATGACACACGTGGAACTAACACAACTACCTCGCTAATACCCTGCCGTGGCCCGTGGCAAGCTCAGCCACACACGACAACCCACAGCCGCCGCCTCCACAGGCGATCCCTCCGACCGGTCCCCGTCTCCCTCCTCGTCCCCCTCTTGCCTCCAAGTCCAAACCCCGGCGGGAACCCTAATGTCCGCCGCCGAGGACCCGTCCCGCCTCTACGGCGAGTCCTCGCCGTCATCCCCCACCTCCTCCGGCTCCTCCTCGCCCTCCTCCTCTGGCGCCGCCGCCGCCGCCGCTGCCAACCTCGCCCAGATTGCATCGACCTCCGCCGCCGGCGATGACGCCGACGTCCCCACCTCCCCGCGCTTGGGGATGTACTTCGAAACGGAGGACGATGCTTACGAGTTCTACAAGGCCTACGCCGCCCGCCTCGGCTTCGTCGTCCGCAAGTCCAACAAGTCCAAGAACTCGCGGCACACCGTCACCCGCCGCCTCTTCGTCTGCTCCAAACAGGGGTTCCGCCAGGAGCCCAAGAAGTCCCAGGACGAGACTGCTGGCGCCGGAGCCGCGGCTTCGTCCTCAACGGCGCCGGCGCCTCGGTGCCCGGATTCGCGCACAGGTTGCCTGGCGTCGCTCACCATCAAGCTCATTCCTTCTGCCAACGCCTTCCGTGTCACCGACTTTGTCGCCGAGCATAACCACCAGCTCGCGTCCGCCGCGCCTGCAGTTTCTCTGGCCTTACTGCCAACAAGCTCGTCACACCACAGCATTGCCGCCGCAGCCAGCTTGCCGGACCCAAGGGATGGGCCACATGTGGACATGCACTTCGAGACTGAGGAGGACGCATATGTCTTCTACAACAGGTATGCTGAGCACGTAGGCTTCAGCGTCCGCCGCTCCTACAAGAAGCGCAAGCGTGGGATGATAGTGTCGCGGATCTTTGTTTGTTCTCGTGAGGGAGTCAGTGACCGTGCCAAACAGGAAGGCGGAGCAGTAACTGCAAATGGTGTCTCAGGGTCCACAGGCACACCTAGGCCGGGCCCGGCACCAACACGGACAGGATGCCAGGCAAGAATGGTGATCAAGATCACCCCCTGCCGGACGTACCGTGTGGCAAAGTTTTTCCCAGAGCATAACCATCCGCTCGCCAATCCGGAGTGTGTGCATAAGCTGCGGTCACATAAGATGAGGGCTCGGGCACATGAGCTTGGGGCAGGGGACCTGCATCGAAGGAAGCAAGGGAAGGGTGTGCAGCTCGGGGATTCTGGTGCAGCATTGCAATACTTGGAGGAGTTGCAGGTAGGGAATCCTTCAGTGTATTATGCAGTAGGGGTTGGGCCTGATAGGAAGTCCGCTGTGAATTTTTTCTGGGCTGATGCCAAATCAATAGTTGACTTCAGGAGTTTTGGGGATGTTGTGTGCTTTGATACAACATATGGATTGAATATCTATGGGCGACCATTTTCATTATTTGTTGGTGTTGACAACCACAAGCAGTTACTTGTGTTCGGTGCAGCACTGCTCTATGATGAAAGTGTCCAGTCATTGAAATGGGTATTTGAGGTGTTTGCTGATGCTATGCGTGGTAGGCAGCCACGAACTATTTTGATCGATGAGCGTCCTGAGTGTGCAATTGCAGCAGCAGAGGTCTGGCCTGGAAGCAACTGTTGCACAAGCGTGTGGCATATCTACCATAATTCAAAGAGGCACTTGAAGCAGGTTTTTGAAAGCTCAAAGAGTTTCAGCAATGCTTTGAGCCATTTTCTCTTTGACTATGAGGACGAGATGGAGTTCTTGTCAGCATGGGAAAAGCTAATTGAGAAACATGACATCAGCGAGAGTGAGTGGCTCAGCAAGCTTTTCCTAGAGAAAGAAAAATGGGCTTTACCTTATCAGGGAACCATCTTTTCTGCTGATATACTCTCCACCCTTCAGAAGGATAACATGATTAATGAACTAAAACGAGAGCTCAGTGAGCAAGAAGATATTCTGCAGTTCTTCAGGCGTTATGAGGCTATTTTGGAAGAGCATCGATCAAAGAAATTGCATGCTGATGTTGATGGCAGCCAGGTTACTTTGCCTATCCCATCATTGCGAATGCTAAAACAATCGTCAAATGCTTATACACCTGAAGCTTTCAAGATGTTCCAGGGTGAGTTTGAGGCTTACATGAATTGCATGTCCTTTCCCTGTGGTGTGGTTGGCACAATCTCGGATTACAAAGTTGTGCTTGATGAGAAGTCATCTGAGAGCATTGTCAAATTTGATGCACTAGATGGCTCAGCCAGTTGCAGCTGCAAGAAGTTTGAAGCTGTTGGAATTCAATGTTGTCATGTACTGAAGGTACTTGATCTCAAGAATATCAAAGAGCTCCCAGAACAATATATTTTGAAAAGATGGAGAAAAGATGCCCGTTCTGTTCAAATTGGGGAGGAACCTACCTATGGATCTGGCAGTGTCATGCGATCAGCCTCAGAAGCCCGATTCAGTAACATGTGCCGGTTGGCTAGCTTGATTGCTTCGAGGGCTGCTAAATCTGAGGAGGCAATGTCGTACATTGAAAATCAATCAAGTGTTCTTCTGAAACATCTTGATGATATTCTTCAGACAGGCTATCCTGATATGGGAAATCACGTTGTTGCTTCAAGTAGTCAAGCGATTTCCTTTGTAGGCAACCAACATCCTGACCATACAATACAAGCAGGAGCAATTGCACATACAACAAATGGTATAATAATACAGTGTTTCAGCATTTCCAACATATCATCATTATGCACTGTTTTTAACAAATGGAATCACATTGGTGATGGCAGGTCTGATGGGGCTTTGATGGCAATTTGCAGTCTCTATAGTCCGGATCATACTAGCAACATGGTAAGTAGTTAGTGTTAGTTTTACTCAAGAGAGGTGATTTTATTGCTCATCACTAAACATCAAAGAACATTGTGTTGCAGTGTGACTTGAATTGCAAAGAATTGACTGTGTGGCAGTGTGACTTGAGCTGCCAAGAATTCATCAGTGTGTAATACAACCTCAAAGTTGGGGGTATGGCGGCAGCCGGTAGGCTTAGAATTGTATATTTGCTTATAGTTTCACGGGTAGGAAATTTCTGAATTTCGAAGGATGCATATGCAATTGACCAAACAGTGGGAGAATAGTACAAAATGTTATGGGGTCTGTGCTTAGTATTTGTACCTATTTCACTACTGTCAGCTGTTTGGCATCAGATTTGTAGCCTGACTAGCACTAGCTGCCAATACTTGGCCAAATAGATGGTCTCCCTTTGAAATGACATGGCATGTATGGGGAACATGCTGGTGTCTTCTTTTACTTCATGTCTAACCAAATTTCTTGAACACATGGTGATTTCCTTTATTTCCTTGTCCATTTTCTGTTATAGCTAGTTTAAAACTCTGGTCGTGTTTGTGCACAAGATTGGAACTTTTGGGTGTTTAGGCTTTTCCTATAACTAATGTTCAATATCTCAAATATAAATGAAACAAAATTCTTGTTGCTAAGCTTATTAATTGACTATAATTATTTGAAAGTTAACTGGCATTTGGCTTGTTTCTTTGGTAGAACTTTGGTGTTGACATGATTGCCGGGAATCCTCCTCAGCCAGAACTTGTATACTCCAGTGGACGACTGAATGGGTCCAGCCAGCCTATGTAAATTAAGTTGAACATTGGTTTAAGCATGGTGGTGTACAGTATTTATCTGTGGCCAAGTTGGTGTAATTGTGGTGCTAATGATATCCAATTTTGGTGAACCTGTGCCTTCTCTGCATCAAATAGCATTTTCCCCATGCATTTTAGTGATGATTATTGGTCTACCCCTGGCAAATAATCACTGCCCTTTTTAAGAGATGGTTCTGATTCTAGTTTGGTAAGAGCTTCTCAATTGTTCGGAAAACTTTGTATCTTCTTCAATGAGAAATTTATTGATATATATAGGGACTACCTTCACAAACTACAGTTAATACATTGCAAGAGTATACATGATCAGAAGGCAAGGGAACGATCAATTATCATAACTAGCTATATAATCCTGTTGCATAGATTATAGCTACTGCAGCTGCACTTGGACCCCAGAATCATATGTGGCCCCTGCCGTCCAGTTCTGTGGTATTGTGCTTGTGGGAACTAGCCATTTCTGGTCGCCACCATGTGGTGTTCCGCTGCTAAATAGCATCCTTACGGACAGAGGGCCACTTGGTGGGGAGACAGCAGCCCATACTGCACCATGAGTTCGGCTCAGAAGCTGGCATGTCAGGTTCACCGTCTGCATTCAGCCATCAACAGGTATTTAGAACTAAGAGTTTCACTTTACACTCCAACAGATTCAAATCTTAATTTTCGGTAAATTCCTGCCGCCTTTTTTCCCTACATGACATGCAATGTAATGGTTTACCTCACAAAGCTGGACTGCAATGACATCCTGGTTGCCTTGTTGATACCAGATCTCAAATTCAAGATAGTAGGGAAAATTGCTGCTCTCGGTAATCTTGAATGTAATATTCTTGCCTGGGTAAATACAAGAAACCCTGAAGTTGGGAGAAACATGAAAAATTCGACATGTCAGTTGTGTCATTAACTCAATAGTCATTATGCAAGATCATTTATGTTGCAGTTTTCAGCTTCTTTGCCATGTAAAGAAAACAATTAGGCATATCTTTCAAAGTAAGAGCTTTAGCCAATGTTTATTATGCAGGCACCTCCTGTACTCAATTCCAACATAACCAAGGTTCAGCAGTGTTGCACCAGCGTCCTTGCTCTGCCCCATCCCAGCAAAGGCATGCTGACTGAGGATGAAGTCAGTGCCATCGCTTGCCCCAGAGTCTGTGATCACGATTGTCACGCCATTTGGGGAGCAGTTGTAAGGATCTGTGCATCTAACCTGTTGGCAGTTGCAAACAATTTAGTGTGAGCAGAAGAGTATGTTTCATAGTTTATACAACTACTGGCATTGATGAATTCACCTGGTAGCATGCACCACAGCCTACCCCATTCCTGTAGAGACTTGCTGATGCTGAAACATCTCCATTGTTGAGTGTTGCCCCAAATGCACCATACTCACATGCTCCAGCTGAAAAATTCTTGTTAGAAACGCAAATTGTCTACTGATAATGCAGGGTTGACTTAGATATTTACTGAGAAGCCTAGTAATGATGCAAAATTCTCTCTTTTACTTTTTTAAACACTTGTGACTTACCTTCGGTTCCTCTAGTATCAGAGTTGGGATAGTATACTGCTTTTGACGCCGTGAAGTCTGCATCTGCAGTGGCCTCAGAGATGAGCGCAAACAGATAAAGCAAGGCAGTGAGGTGACAGTGGAGGGGGAAAGCCATGGTGTGCATATGATAAGATTGAGAGACGGGGCCATGTATTTATAGTGTTCAACTTGAGGTGCCTCCCGACTTGCGAGTTGGAAACTTGTGTTTTTGAATGAATGGGCATGCCAATGCCGTTGTTGAATATGTTTCTGGGTGTCCATTTCCTCTGGAAAGTAGGCACTTTCTGGAGGCTGTTTCCAGCTCCTCATTGTTTTAGAAATTCTCCCTTGCCGTGTTTGGAGAGTTTGGTTTTGAAATTTGACTTTTACAACTGGTAGACAATATTTCGGGTTTACTTAAACCTGTTCTGCGTCGTGCTAACGACAGTTTTGGCGTTGTAGGCTGTGTTTTGAGCTTAATATTGTCACGTCTAAGCTTAACCATGCTTGTTAAAAGTCAGTTGTTTTGCAGGCATGTGCTGTGGGGGACTGACTGTAGTAGACACGCATCAACTGGCAGAATTAGTTTTCATGCTGCAAAAATAGCAAAGGCTCAAGTACCCAATGATTGATATATACACGCTAAAAGAAAGGGAAACTTCGAAGTTGAATTTGTTCCTGATAACATAACCTTATTTTCCGAGAGTAATACATGGAGTCCGTGATAACCTTCCGAGAGAAATAACTGATAACCCCTAAGTTCCTATGATCCATATTTTGATGACACCTACGTCCCTATGATCCAGTTTTAGGACACCACAGGGGCAAACAGAATAAAAATAGATTTTTTGAATTGTCAGTAGACTTTTAGGTTAAAACTAAACTCTTAGCAACATAACACTACTCTCTCCACTCCAAAATGTAAGACATTTAGTTTTATCCTAAGTTAAGGTCCTATATAACTTCGACAGAGTTTATATAAAAATACACCAATATCAAGTTACTTTCATGAATCCACCATAAAATATATTTTCACTTTTTCAGAGTGTATTTAGTTAGTACTTAGCTGTTAATATATTTTTTATTAGGCAACGTATCATATGAGAACTAGCTTCGTGTGAGAACTATGAGAACTCCAATCTAAGCCACATGATCTTGATCCAATGGGAGAGGTAGGAGGGGTNGAGCCACATGATCCAGATCTGAGTTCTCATAGTTCTCACACGAAGCTAGTTCTCATAGGATATGTTGTCTTTTTATTATACATGATCAAAGCCAGATAAAATTAAGACGGCTTGTATTTTGGAACGGGGGAGTAGTAATAACCAGACTAATGATCATTGTCTAACCACGTAGGAAGTTGACTACCATTAAAATTGCAACTAGGCATGCTGAAGCTCAATACTGGCAACTGGCATCTGCGTCAAAGGAAAAGCGACGAACGAGGACGGGACTTGGATAAAGAGACGCGAGAAGGCGAGATGCTTCACATAATGGAAGAACATTGACCAAGTACGGAGAACTGAAGGAACTAGACAGCAAATCGTCCAAGCCATCTCTCACTTTTGGAAAGGCTAAGTGCTTTCTTGCCAACAAGATGTTGGTTCTTTGCACCACACTTTAGATTATTTTCTATTATATTATCTGGAATCTACATAGAATCGACTAGTAGACTGAAAGAGTAGTCTAATTCTACTTCTTTTTTCACTGCATCCACTTGATTTCAATCAAGTCAAAATCAAATAATAGAAGGCAATTCTTTATTGAAAGAATCTATGGAGGGGGAGAAAAATACTACGAGAATAGACCAAAGTAAAAGGAAATAGGAGCAAACCATTTCTGCACAGTTTAACTCCATTGACAAACAACATCCAACGCAACCACATATGGAATCTCTCTCCAATAGAAAACTAAAAAAGATACAATTGTGATAAAAGTTTAAACAGCTCACCCCCACTCGAAAATGTAAAAATGTAAACGATCTATATGGACACAATGATCACCATAAGCATCATCCCCAAGTCTGCACAAAAATCAACAGGACAACCCATGCTCAAACCAAAACAAGCACAATGCTCAAGTCCACGGCTTTACCAGAAGACCTGTGTATGAACCAGATCCAAATTTTGGCATCTGCACATCAGTGGTATGATCAACTTAGGTTGGCAAAGATTAAACCAGGCTGGCTGCTACGAGAGACCACGCAACCAAAAAGGAATTCTCCATTGAACCACATCTACATCGCATCAAAGCTGACATGGATAGCACTAACTAGAACTCGTCCACCCCGGAGCCAAATGGAAACAAGCACATTGGACTGACATGAGGTGAGAAACACTGAAACAGCAACAGCGTGGTCTGCCTTACCCCTTGTAGTGCAGACCTGGAACAGTTCCTATCTCGAGAGGGAAAGGTCTGGAAGCGTATTCCTAGAAATTACCTGCCGCTCATACCATTGTGCTCAACTGCTCATATCATTGTTGTGCTTGTGCACCAGACGGGAGTTCCATGAACAGGGACGGTTTCAACAAAAGAAAAAAAGAAAAAAAAAACAGGGATAGCTCCAGGCCTGAAATGGCAGGATGTATCCATTCATCGCCGGGTGGACCGTGGACAGGGATGGCCACTGTGGACAGCACACAAGTCATAGCAGCAAATTCCAGGTATTGATGATAAAAGAATAGCCATATAGTAATTTTTTTAGATAATATAGTAGTTGGCCCAGTAAGAAACTACTGTATAAAGAGAACTCTAAATAAAAATATACCTCAGATAGAACAAACTATAAAGGGACAAACATCAAATATTTTTAGACAGGTATAAGCAGCGAGAACTGAATGCCACAGGTAACTATGGCTTCGTTATATATCTGTGTCAAACAATGGAGTGGAGTCCCAGCAATATACAGCTGACATTTGAGACAGAAAAAATGTTCAGCCCACTGAAACACGTCAAGAAATGGAGCCTAAAATATAGGCCTAAAGGTACATCTGGTAGTACTAAATTCAGTTGAAACTGAGGTCAATGCCTTTGACCTACCACAAGGCAAATGCAAACAATCAAGGTTGCCTGCTTATAACTTGCATACCTATACTTCTCAATTACTCCATAACAGAGTGCATCCTAAAGTAGATTGTACATGGTCATTGAATAGGCGAAATAGAAAATAGGGCTCTCTAGTCTTTCTTGTATATTATCGTTGGATAGACAGGGCTCCACATGTTCGTCTTGACATATTCAATAGTTTCTTCCTGTAACACAAGAGTTCATTGTCAACAAAGTAATACATAGTATAACCATAATGTACTTTGCTTGGGCAGTGGAAACATTAACCACCTCACTGAGTCGTGCAAGCTCACGTGCATCCATGTCACGGTATCCCTCAGCTAGATCCTCTGCTACTGCCTCCCTCACAACTGCTGCTGCCACCTCCTTAGTGATGTCACGTATTCTGCATGTAGGACATATTAGAAGCCATAACATAGAACACAAATAGGGAGAACAGATTAAGAATTATAAAACCTGGAGATTGGGGGATAAATTATCCCTTGCAGAACCTCCTCTTCTTTCATGTATGAAGCCAAACTACAGGACAATTGACATAGTAAAGAAAACAGATATAGATGTAAATAAATAACCCAATTGTGTTACAAGGTCTTATGGTCAGAGACTCAGAGGTCAAGGGAATCACCGTTCTGCTGCAGCTTGCAGCATTCCATCAGATATAACCCGAGCACCAGACAGAAGGGTTCCAAGCCCTATTCTGCAAGCAGTGAAGCCAAAAATGATACCATAATTTTCACGAAAAAAACTCAATAGAATAGTATATAGCGATAATGGTCTAACCCAGGAAAGAGGTACATGTTATTCCCTTGATTGGAGTGACCAATCTTCCCGTCACCTGTAAGAAGCATTAATGCCCGTTAATATAAGAAAGTTGAGATCCAACTACTGAAAAAGAAAAAAGAAAAATGCATATAAATAGGGTAACAGCGACTAGGAATGGAAAGAGGTACCAAGATCCACATCATGGAATGGGCTTCCACTAGCAAAGATGACCTTTTCACCCAGAATTGAAAAGGCTTCTCCAGGTGTACACTCAGCTACAGATGGAATGAGTACAGAACTTTAGATGAGAGAAGTGACAGATAGTAAACATCGGAGCAAAATTACACAGCACAGACCATTCTTAGTTGGGTTGGACATTGCAAAAATTGCTGGTCTTGAAGAGGATGAATCTTTTAGTGCTTCAAGAACCTGAAGGCACATACCCCAAGATGAGCAGTCACTTTAATATTTATAGCTTTTCAAAATCTAAAAATGGTGGGAACATCTAAACCATATGTAATCAACTTGTCATGATGTAAAGTCTACAGCTAGGGAAAAGCATAGGATTTGCCGGAGGCCTTTAATAAATAGTAAGAAGTAAGAAGTACAATTTGCCACTAGTGCTATAATCCATTTATATTATTTGATAAAGTACATTATAATTACATGAAATTCTCTTAGATCTCTAATCTTAACTGAACATTTCAGTCCTATGACTTGTTTAACTGGGTGGAAGCGGGCTCAGATCTGACATTTGGCACATGTTGGTGGCATAAACTTTGAATGCAAGCTTGGTAGATTTTTCGAAAGACAAATATTTCTCTTCATAAAACAGTTACATCAGCTTTTCATTGATATCATACGGTCAGACAAATGATTTAGATCAAGCCAAAGACGTTATATGATATATCATTAGTTCATTACCAATCTTGTAAAGTTGAACCTGCGGACCTGACCACTTATACAAGTTAAGGGACCTAAATGTGCACCTCTGTAGTCTATCGACTTAAGAGACACGTGTGTAGCTTTAGGAATCAACAGCGCGCTTTACTCTTATTTAAAAATGTAGAAATCTCAATCCATACAAACAATGGTTCATTTGGTTCTCTCTGATATTTAAAATATGTGGATTTACTGACTTGTTTTATAAGTTGCAAGTATTTAGTAAGTGTAATTTGAGGACTTGTTTGTATAAAAGTATCCCTCCCGATAAGAATAGATGGAAAAGGCGACTTTATGCAGATTTGGGTTATTTTTGTAATCTTGTAACTTTTAAGTTGATTTTTGAACCAGTGGCTCTTAATTGGGGATCCTCTATCATTTTCTTATTCCTCCCAGTAAGGTGCAAAATTTTCAAGGACTCTCCCCTACTGATCTTATGAAAAAAGAAGTTGCGACTATTCAAGAAAGGAAACCAGTAAAAAGGGGAGAAACGGTAACTTGCCAGCAATCATGAATCAATAATATACCATCAGAGCATTGCTTTGGCTTAAAAAGAAATTAACATGCAACTATTCTTACCTCCTTCGAGAACAAACCACCAACAGCAGACAATCCAAGAATGACATCAGGCTTCACCTTTTTAACCTGCACGACAGACAAGGTGACATACAAATTCAGCATCAGTTACGTAAACTGAGAATTAAAATATTTATAAATGTTTATCTTCAAAAGGAAAGCTAGAAACATGTCAGACTGGAAAAGCACAAAATAACAGAAAAAGAACTAGTGGTTTTTGTTATATTAACAGCCTAACACCACACGAAATGGCTTTACCTCTAGATCACAGATAAATGGAGTTAAAAGCCATGAAGTGCTGCATCATAACCGACAGAAATGAATGCTACTTAGTATTTGCTGTAGAGGGTGATTAAGTTTATTCTCCAAACTTTTCAAACCTAGATTCATACTTCAGTCTCCTTGGAAAGAGCATAATTCCATAAAGAAAAGGTTTGCAATAAGTTATACAAATGTTGCAGTAATGAATCCGATTCATGTTAGAAACTTCTTTTGGGACTTCATCCTTTAAGAATTACTAGTAAGCTACTAATGTACTATGCCTCTAACAGCACAATTTACAAGATTAGACAGTACCACTTCAACTAAGCTTGCCCCCTCACTTAGGCCCTGGTGACCAAGCTCACTCTTTCTCCTAGCAAAAGGTCGTGCATCAGGGTCGATTTCTTCACGGTCTTCTGTTATTAGACCCTGCATAATGGAAAATGCTGGTTATGAGTTCATAAAGTACACACAATTACTCTTTGAGAAACAATGCCTAGGTCACATTTTGAATGATTGGGGTATAGCTCATGAATCCGTACATGAACAAGGAGGCACTCTGACAAGATAGATACAGCAGTGTTGTTTTAGTTTATTTCCTCGTGCCTTTCTTTCTACTTAGGTTATCATTCCAAACATAAGCGGTAAAGGAGTGGATAGGATAAAACAATAAGCAGCCCTGCTCCCTGTAAATGTTTTAATCATTAAAGGGTTCTGGGTTATCCAACTTACATGGGCATCAACTATCCAGAATTGGCTCCTCGCACTCTCAAAAGCAACCTCATTGTTTCCCAACATTCTTGCCATGGTTCGGCTTGCAGCATTCACCACTCCAATACCAGCACTGTAAATGTGAAATACTATAGAAGTAACACTTCTTTCACAAGAATAGAGTGTTAACAGCACTCAGATTTCACATATTCTTTCTGAACTGAATATTTAAACAAATAAGTTATCAGAAAATAACTGCAGATGCTGCCATGAACCACTTAGCATGGACATCTCATTCTATACCAAATGAAAAAAAGAATTGGGAGCATTCCAGACCTGCCAGCCCCAGCAACAACAATTCTTTGCTTTGGGAAATCTATCATTGGCCTTCCTTGTGCCCGTACAGCTCCTAAAAGGCCAGCTATTGCAACACCAGCAGTTCCCTTTGTACACAAAAGGAACAGTCATTTCAGAGCAATACATTAATGCTACTAGATAAAGATGGAATATACTAACTGGAACAAAATGTTTGTGAATCCAGCAATAACAATGTAAAAGTGAAAACCTCAAGCTTTGTTTGACTTTTAAAGGCTTGAACAAGATGTGCTGATTAATACTGTAACTAGAGCTAGAACATGCATTGCTACAATGCAGAGGACATGTCTCCTGTGAAGATAGATAGTATTGCCAATGTTCAGAAGTGATTAATACAGAAGGTTTCAGAATGCTCAATCCCATGATACACATTGCTAAGCTAGGGCCTGCATACTGCCACAAACATGATGGGAAAGTTGGCAGGCCACATGTTTTATGGCAAACAAGTTCTCCACAGTTGTGGAATTTGGCTGGAAAACGTGATTACGATGAGTAGGCCATGTGCTTAAGAAAGTGTGGTGCACCAGTTGTAAACATAAAGAAACATGCTTGATCAAATTTGTTAACTTTGATGTGGTAGAAACTACTATTAAGAGGTAATTCATGAGCTGAAATGACAAAATAGCAAATCCCTACTAAGCAGTTAGTCAGCGAATCACAATGAGAGTACAGAGCATATATCATAAAGAAGAAGAAACCTAATTGACATCTTAGGAAGAATTTGCACAAACTAGGACTTACCTGAACATCATCATTAAACATGCGATAAGTCTTTCTGTAACGCTGCAACAACCTAAAGGCCCATTTACTTTGGAAATCCTCAAACTACAAAAACACAAGAGAAGGATTTGTCATGTTGTTCCAGATTGAGCCTCATGTAATGAAAGGTTACCTAAATGAACAATGAAGCATAGAATGACAATAGCACCTGTACAATAACATTAGGCCAGCGAGTAAAAACAGCTTCCATGAATTCATCAATAACTGAAACATATTCGTCTCCCTCAAGACGGTGCTCTTGTAGCCCAAGATCTGTATGATAAGGAATTAAGAACATTTAGAATAACATGTCAATTTTTCTCAAAATCTAGCTAAGTATCCAGTGTATCTACAGTTTGAACAAGTGCCATTATATGCATTAGAAAACATGGAAAGCTAGTCTTTTCCTTTATGTTTAGAGAGTGGCCATAATGTTTCATATGACAAAATATGTGAATACAAAGCTAAGTATTTGACAGGCAAGTAAATACTATAAGCATCGTAAACATAACATTAGAATATTCAACCAAGATCTTACAAAGAGGGTCCTTAAGGAGCTTCTCATTGTTTGTCCCAACATCAATCATAACGGGAAGAACCTAGAAGAAAAAGTTAAGAAAACAATCAAATACACAGAAGAGAACTATTAGTCCACATAAAGACCAATAATAGGCAAGTAAAGAGATAAGAGTAGATCATTTGAGAGTTTCATTTTAGCGCGGGAAAAAAAAAAAAAAAAAAAAAAAACCTGGAGACTGTACAGACTAAATAATCCACTCAGATGTCAAATAGGTCTTTAATTAATATCTTTAGTGGGCATCAGACTATTCAAGTTTATTTGAGATTTTTTTTAAAAAATATTAGATTGACTCCAGCCAAATAACAACACCAGAGCAATTAAAGGAACAATTCCAATTCTTGAAGCATTATATCTCGTGAATATATATGTTAAGAGTTCTATATGTTATTTGATTGCCAAAACTTTGGCCGATTTACTGTACAATTGAAAATGCAAAATGGGAAAACGGGGAAGAGATTGAAATCATAGTCCTAAAGAACCTTTCAACATACCCTTTGAGGATTTATTCCAGCAGCAGCAACATATAAATCCAATTTTCCAATAGCAATGCCAATACCATGGTCCCCCAGATCACCAAGGCCCAATATCCTGCTTCCATCAGTCACCACTATCATGTCCACCTACAACAGATTGACCGGTTAGCCATTTTTTACTTAATTGAATTAGGAAAAAAACTTTAAGAAAATTTTGTCCTTACAGATATCCAAAAGGTTGCAAAGTAGAATATCTTAACCCACTTAAGCTATACCTTAAGTAAAAGCAATGGAATAGTTCAATACAAAAACCAGTAAGTGGACACTTGAAAAGCACTGGTGCATACCTGATCGGCTGGCCAATTGTACACCATGGACATCATCTCCCCACGATCTTCTGCACTAAAGTACATTCCCCTAGGCCGTCGAAATAAACCACTGTAGTTTTGGCAAACAAGTCCAACGGTTGGTGTATAGACAATAGGAGCATACTCCTCAATGTTATCTATTAGGACCTAACAGACAAAAAAAAAGACAATATAAGGTCACCATTTTGAAAAGGTGGATTTCAGCTAGTTCCAATCAGCCACGTTTGATATTGCAGTAGCAAGAAAGCTAACACACAAGGTGTGTAAGCATAACCGCCACACATTGTGGGTGTAAATCAAATACTGTACCTTAACAGAATGTATACAATCAACAAAAATAATGGTGTGCCTAGATGAATGTGCAGGCACAGCTGTGAAGGTACACACCTTGTAGTACATTGTTTCGTTTCTGTCATGCAATCTGTTGAGAATGCGCCATTTTGCCAACGGATATGTATCAGACGGACCATCTCTTGTATACTTCTGCAGATGCTTCAGATCAAGCACTGTAAACAAAGTATAAATTAGAATTAAAAAGTAAATTTGTAGAACAAAGTTACAGTCTATTTCTGTAATAGTGTTTATCCCAAATGGCTTGCAGAGTTACAGTAAAACCCAGCTAACGTCCACCAGCCTGTGATGCGTCTCTAGCTCTAGATGTGACTAAGGGGGTGTTTGGATTCACCACTACTAAAATTTAGTCCTAAAGATCTTCTAGCACCAAATTT
>JAZFNS010020000.1:29732595-29747079 GCA_037127165.1 Alloteropsis angusta | reverse complement strand
AAGGACTGTCCTAGCCGAGTCAAATTTATCTAGCTTAACTAAGTTTTAATAACTAATATTATTCACATCTAAATATTGAATAAATGAATTCGATCTGAAGCTGTATATATTTACGAATTTAAAAGATTATACTTATAGATACTGAAATTTTAAAATAACGCGAGTGGAAACTGGAAAAATGCATTTGAAACGAATTGTCTAAAAGGGGCGTGGTGATAAAGAGGATTCTGGTGCTTCAAGAAAAAAAAAAGTTTTTCAACATCCCTCGTATATTGTCGTGGTCTGAATTTTGTTCCTCACGTACAGAACCGGGTATCCAAGATTCTTAACTTCAAAAACCATTTGCTTTTATCCTTTAACGTACCGGGTATCCAAGATTCTTAACTTCAAAAACCATTTGTTTTCGATCCTTTGACTGTTTTGAGGGTGGTCTCACGTGGTATGGCCTCGTTTGAACATCCCTTATTTATTATCATAGTTTGAGTTTCGTCCCTCATATACAAAACCAGGTGTCCACATCAATCAACTTTACATTAGTTTTTTTTTGACCCCTCAACTGTTTTCAGGGTGGTTTCACTTAATATGGCACCGGATCTAATATGTCAGGCGACAGATGATAGTAGACCTTACATGTCGGATTTTCTTGTTCCTCCCTATCTTCCTCCCCCCACATGGCCCGTCGCTTCCTCTCGTCCACTATGGCCCTTCTCCATCGTCGTTTCCTGTCATCCCGTGCGTCGTTCCGGCTACGTGCCTGCAATGGCCTGGCCACCTATCCACGCCTCACTTAAGCCATATCTGCTTTCTACCCTCTATCCACGCCTCACTTAAGCCATCTGCTTTCTACGCTGCATCGAATCCGTTGAACGAGAACAAAGAGGAGGCAGTGGGACATGGGAAAAGAGGAAGAGATGGCTCAAGATGAAACTCACTTGTCATGTGGGATCCACTGTATTTGATGCCTGGCATGCGCGAAACAACCACATTTTATGAAACCACCTTCAAAAAAGCCAGATAAAAACAAATGGTTTTTAAAGTTAGAGGTGAGGGATGACTGACAACTAGTTTTATGCAGCCAAAAATGACTTTTTCCTTAAGAAAATAACGCGTTCGTTAGCAGTTCGGCCCAGCCCAAATACAAATTCGTTCGGTCCAGCACGAGCAGCCCGGCCCAACAACAGCTCTCCCCCACCTCCCTCACTCTCTCCAAATCGCCCGAAGCCCCGAACCCCAGCATCCCCCACTCCCCACGGCCGCATCCGTCAAAATCCGCAAGGGCAACGAGGCGAGGCGAGGAGAGAGAGGAAGAGGAGAGGGTGAAAAAAAAATGTTGCGCCACGCCGCCCGCCGTCTCGCCTCCCGCGCCGCCGCGGCGCCCACCGCCCGCCGGGCGCTCGCCACGGCGGAGGTGCCCGCGGCGGCCGCGGAGGACTCCACGTTCGTGGAGGCGTGGAAGAAGGTCGCCCCCAACCTCGATGCCCCCTTGACGCCCTTGACCATGATGCAGCCGCGCCCGCCCACGCCGGCCACCCTACCCTCCAAGCTCACCGTCAACTTCGTCCTCCCCTACAAGTCCGAGATCGCCAACAAGGAGGTATACCCCCATCCGCCGCCCCCGCATTTCTGGTCCCAGATCTACGTGTCCGGGCGTCTCTAGGGTTTGTCGTTCGCGCGATCTGGGGGTCGGTTTGGCCTATAGGGTTCATAGCCTGATGAGACATGCCCCCGCCTTGATCTGGTTCGGTGTCTGGGGTCGTCATGTTTTTGTTGGCGGCGGTTGGGGATTCGACGTGAGGCGGTTCCATTGACGCTTTTATCTGGTGTTCTTATTGGGGTCAAATGTTTGTGATGCACATGATCCTACGGGCTCTATAATGTCGAGAGGTTATTAGATAATTGTCTTGCATTTGACATCAATCCTCCAGACAAATGGTGTTAGTTGGCTTGAGTCACTTAATTGATTATTAGAGTTACAGCATTCGAGTTCTCTGATTGTAACTGATTGCTGCTGATATTGGTTCCTGTTTTTTTAAATGGTTTAGTGGATGTAACATGAGTTACTGTGGTTCCATAGCATCCTGGTTGAACATGTTCAAATGCCAAAATACATGCCTGCCTCCTTAACTTCCTCTGTGCACCTTTTCCTTTTTGTTTTCCAGTAGGGGTCATGGTTCCTCTCATTTCAGGTTCCTTGTAGAGTTCTCTTTCACCAAATCTGTACCTCATCTAAGTATCTGTATAATTGAGGTTTTTATTTCTAACTAGCAGGTACACATCGGCTTCAATCCTATTTTGTGTTTTCCACATTTGTTGTATTGATGTCTACAGTGTTATATCTGCTGTTTCATGTGTGTTCTTTTTTCTATCTGTGGTTCTTGGTTGAAATGGTGAAACAACTAACAAGTGCAATTGACCTTAGTTTATAGTTCCCGTCATGTAACTGTGAGTGTCTTGTGGTGTTTTTGTATATTTGAACTAGGTTATCACTTTGACAACATTTAGTGTTGATGTCTTAGATTGCCTGAATTGAGTAATAGATCATTTAATTTGTTTAAGTTGAACACATGGAATATTTTTGCATTAAGATCATTTTGTGCTTCTATGTCCAAATCTGACCCTTTACATTATGATATTTGATGCATAGGTTTCAGGATATGTCCTCTACCGTCATGTTTTGTCATTCCTATCTATCCGATAAGAAATTGGTTTGCAGTTTACATTCCTTTGTTGTGTTAATGTGCATCAGTGTAACTTATCTGACAGCTGTTCCTGTTTTGCTTCCGAATTCCTTTTATTGATATGGATCTGTTAACACTCGTTCAGGTTGACATGGTGATCGTGCCAGCTACAACTGGTCAGATGGGTGTTTTGCCAGGCCATGTTGCAACAATTGCTGAGCTCAAGCCTGGTGTTATCTCAGTACATGAGGGGAATGATGTGACCAAGTACTTTGTAAGCAGTGGGTTTGCATTTGTCCATGCGAACTCCATAGCTGACATTGTGGCTGTTGAGGCTGTCCCTGTGGATCAGATCGATCCAGCCTTGGTCCAGAAGGGTCTTGCTGAATTCACTGCCAAGCTTGGCTCAGCCTCAACTGACTTGGAGAAGGCAGAGGCCCAGATCGGAGTTGATGTCCACAGTGCGCTCAATGCTGCATTGACCAGTTAATTGATGACACCTTAAGTTGTTTGTCTGCCTTTTGCATCTACATTTTTAGAATGTGAGTTGAAGTTTGCAAACTCATGGATATGAGATGGAGGGAATGATCCTAAATAAATTATACTCCATCTAAAACATGGACTTCTGTTTCTTTTTTTACATGAATCCTGCATGGATTTCTTTTTGTACTGGTGAATATTTTTTCATCTGAGCTGAGACGGGGTGCTGCTTTCAGTTTTCATCGAGTTGGGCCTTGAATCAGATGAGTTAGATGTGCCATTCTGGAGCTCCAGTAAATTGTCAGAAATTACTATGTTTGTTCTCAAGCGCAATATAAAATACAGTCTGTTTACTGCAACTGAAAATGCTGAATTGCAGTGTTTTTGGTTCTGGTTGAGTCTAGTTTCTGATTTCCAATTGTGTACTCCATTCCACAATAAATACAGTTTTAGGTATGAATCAGACAAGTGGTTATCTAGATTCAAACCGACAGTTGTACTTATTGTTAGTATGTACTCTCTCCATTTTACAAAACCTGACGTTTAGGATAGCGATACGGTTTTCAAAACATAACTTTGACCTCTTATTATTATAAAAATATTTATCGAAGAGTGATATATGTTTACTTTTATAAAAGTATTTTTCAAGACAAATATATTTATATAATTTTCACATTTGCAAACTCGAGAATTTAAAAGTTGTTGATTTATATTTCCAATGTTTGACTCAAATCTTGTCTTAAACGTCAAGTTTTGTAGGATGGAGGGAGTAGTACGATTGTCGGTGTCCAAATTACAAGTCTCCAGCTAGTTACAGTCTGCAGCAGTTGCAAGCTTCTTGCAAAATTAATTAAATCTTTTAAGGAAATACTTTATTCTTATTCCACTATCTGGGTTGTTTGATGGAGTTTCATTCTCATTCGTTATGATGCCACATAGAGTTTGTTGATGACATGGTATTAAATTTAAGAAAAAGGAGAGAACCAGTTTTATCTACATGAAACCATGTCTAAATGAAACTATCAGTGAGTCGTGAAATTGAATGTTACCGCATAATGAAACTTTGCATTGAAGGTGTAGTACCAGTGAGACATTTCTTGCTTAATATTTCTTTTTATAGGTCTTGCCACTTCGATCCGCATTATTTGCACAGCAGCACCACCCAAGCTTAGTACTGAAATATATTTGGGCTCCTGTCTAAATAATATAATGCACACCACCTCAATCAGACATGGCTAACCTTAAATAATGGCGAAATAAGAGTGAGAACGTGTGGGTATGGCCATAAACCAAACAGACCCTTCACAATTGAGATATATTAAATAAAATTCCTACTCGGACTATAACGACAACCAAGCAGGGAATAGAATGGGTACCTAAACCTGCATAACGGTTTTCAGAAGGCCACTAATAATGCGCATATTCTACATCGTAGTAGGTCCTGTTTTACTAATCAAGAAGACTGCAGTTAGGTTACAACAACATTGGATGTTCTTAGCGCCTACATTCAAATGTTGGATAGGCGTGCCAGCCTAGGTACAAGCGTGACGCAACATAATAGAACTTTACCAATCTGCCAGTGCTCTTATGTCTTCAAGAGTCTCTAGACCTTGCAAAGCTCCCGTCTTCCCCAGCACCGTGCAAAATCCTGTGGAGCTTGATAGCCAGATACACGAGGTTCATGGCTTGTGCAGCTTGAAGCCAAAGACACGAGGAACGTAGCGCTGTGAGGGCTTCTGGGGCTTGAGGTGCTCATATGTCATCAGGAACAGATGGGGGAATGTCGTCCCAAAGTTCGCACCATCGATGTCTGAACAATGTTAAGAAAATAGCAGAATATAACAAAATGGCAATATTCTGCAACTTTGGAAGAACCACAATAACACAGAAGCTAGTTAGTGGACCTGGTGTACTAAACAATACTGATCTATCTGGGTCCAAAACACATGGTGATTGTTGAGGACTGTGGACAGTTTTTCCATTTAGTGGTGTTCCATGACAACAGACAATGAACTGTGGCTGAATTGGTGTTATAGTGTATATGGGAAACATTTTCAGCCAACTCTCAATGTCAGTTTTAGTAAACCTTGGTTTGAGTTTTCACGAAGAAGTTTAAAAACATGCACACTAGACACTAGACAGTCTAATAAGAGAATGGTTAGGATACTGCCTTGGTACTTGGACCGTGGGTAGTAGATGTCTTCACACTTGGGGCAGTATATCTTCACTGTACTAGATCGATGGATATCTGATTGTCCAACTGGTAGGCATGGTTGACCGCAGCAGTAAACTCGTGGGCACCGCCCAAAGTCATAGTTTTTATACTTCTCCAGCTGCCCAAAAAAAACAACCCTAATAAATAAAACTCCATGAAAGCATAAGTACACTAATTAGCAGAGAACATGTACCATTGCAGCCAATCCTTTACTGGTCAGAATGTACCGTGCATGGATCAGCCCATACAACATCTCCGCAGCTGATTCTACCAGTTCATTTTGTTCCTCTGTGAACGTATCACCTACACAATTACACAGCTGAAGAACATCAACTAAAGGATAAGAGAGATACAAGAACAAACAAATTCATTTGTCCTAAGAAAGTTGGGGTGCCATAAATACAAGATGTAATATATAAAAAGAAAAATGGTAGCAGTAATAATAGTAAAAGATATATCCTATTCCGATGTCATGGTTTGGGCACATGGATAGCTAATTTCCCTGCCAACTTAACAAACGAAAAAAATCAAAATGACTTGACATATTTAGACCAAACTTCACCCGGCAATCAAGTTACAAACATAAGTAGTTTTATCTGTCCTAAAAACTTTTTTAACTTTGACCATTAACGGCTAGAAATCCAAATAATTTTGCAACATAATGCTACTATATTCATCATTAATAATGTTCTCAATTTGAATAATATATTTTTACAGAGACTGGTAGTCAAAGTTGCACATTGTAGACAGTATTGATGTCCTAAACTATTTATATTTCTGATCCGAGGAAGTATCAAATGTCCCCTCATTCTTATCAACTAGTAGCCATAGTTTCAATGGGGGAAAAATACTCTTAACAGAAACTTTTGGCCTCCAAAAAGTTGTGAAGATAGTAGAAATACTAAGGAGTGTTTTGACTAAGTTGCTATCCTCCAAAAAGTTGTGAAGATGGTAGAAATAATGAGTGTTTTGACTAAAGTTGCTAAACATATCATAAATAATCAGCATTATGATAACAGACATATCAGAAGCACAAAAAGCTTAAGTGGAGAAAGATGGAGGAATGCACAGAGCATGCTATCCGTGGGGCACAAGTTTTGGTAGCCACATTATGGCATAATATAACAATAGAGTTGCCCCACTTATCTGTTGCAGCCAAACGGTTGAACCAGTTGCATTGATATGGTTTGTTAAGATTTATATGCAGCTCTAGCTAGACTATGAATCTAACCATGTGGGGTAAACCCACTACTGGCAGCACAATAATTGATCAAATTGAGCTGGGCGCAATACATTTCATGCAACGCAAAAAATATAGTGCTCTCAAGATATGTGTTGGAACAATTGATTAATTGTTAGTTGCAAACATCCTGAACTGATGTATCTTATGTTGACATCCATGTAATTGACTAGAAAAATTGATTACAAATCTAGAACTAACCATGTGGGATCAACCCACTACTCCAAGCCCAATGATGGACCTAATTGTGCTGAGTGTAACACATTTCATGCAGGATAAACAAAGCTGGTGCTCTCGCAACATGCATAGGAAAACTAGATTATTAATTGTTAGTTCTAAAGATGGCATTCTGCAACATCTTGTATGTCTAGATTAAGACATCTGATTGCCTAGAAAAGTTGTAGGGACCGATAAAACTATATAGCTATTCTTTCAACCTTTTTTGTTTGTAAGACCTAGCATGATATCTGTTGGGCACAGGAAACGCAGAAGCCCAGTATGGGACTCTGAATCCTAACGAACCATTTACAATATCCATATGTAGCATCAGAGTATGCTTGGCTCACATATAACCACCAAGAGGATATGTAGAACATACCAGGAGATGGCTCGATATCTAAAATGAGATCGAGAGCATAATCATAATAAGGAACTTGACTGCTGAGGCCACAAAGGTTGAAGTCATCTTGTATGTAGTCATCATCGACTTCACAGAAGAACTCGTTCCCTCTTAAGTTGCAAAACCATGAAATCCATGAGGTGTCTTCTCCATCAGAGCCACTAACATCTGATGCTTCACTATCAGAATCAGACTCCCCTGGAATGTTAAGGATGGAAGTGTCAATGGATGCATGCTTAAGGAATACAAATACAGCAATAACTACAACCCATCATAAATTCAGGCTAAACTGGTAGAAAAAGCAAGACCAAACAAAAGTTCTACAACTGACAAGATCTGCATTGTAACAACATGAATAAATGCTAAGTAGAAATGATCTGTAACAAACAACACTAGTAGAAGACAACTCAAGAACCGAACTCCACACAATTCCCTTTCGCCCCAACTTAAAGCGGTAAAGCTCTAGACAAACAATATGTTAAACCAAAAGTGACCGAGTCAAACAAAAAGAAGCTTTGCGAGTACTGAAAATCTGCACAGCAAAAGGCCACTCAAAAAGTACATGAAAACACTGGAAACCCAACATTTGCTAAATCAACAACCTGTCACCAAGCTCACAGTTCCATCCGACCCGTAACAGGACAAACTGAAGAAAAAAAAAGAAACCCAGCTATGCCCACCCATGTATCACTGATACACGATACGGTGCGCCGGTACCGGTATGGCGATACGACGATACATGAGTTTTGAAAACACAGTGGAAGTATAGAGAAAGTATCGGAGTATCTAAGTATCGGATACGCAAGTATCGGATACAGGTACGGCTACGCTCATGAAGTATCGATGATACATAGATGCCCACTCAAGTTTGTATAGAAACAACCATGCGCAGACGGCAGACGCATCAACATATCGCAACCCCAATCCACCAAACCGATCGCCTTCTATACCCACATACAACTTCACCAAAAAAACCACGCAAACTGAACAAAAATCCCAGGAACGCCCACTCAATTTTGAATAGAAAGCGCAGGTGCATCAACAGTTCGCATCCCCAATCCCCAAACCAATCTCCTGCCCCCGCAGCTGCCGTGGCCAGCTGAGCACACCAAACACACCGGATTCGCGGCAAGCCACGAGCCCCTGACAACGCAGCACCTGAAACTGAACGGCGAAAAGCGGGGAGGCCGCGTGATGTCACCTTCGGAGATACGGCCCTTGGGGATGGACGACGCGGAGGACGGCACGACGAGGCGGTGGTGGTCCCGCCCGCCGCCGACGCCCGCCGACCCCCTCGACGTGGACGGCGACGCGACCGCCTTCTCGAGGTGCTTGTCGAGCGCGTCGCTGATCCGCTTCCGCTCCAGCCCCGCTCCCCCCTGCTTATACATCTCTTCCCCTCTCCCCCTACCTCCTCTGTATCTCTCCTCCCCACGCTGCGGCCTCTCTGTCTCCCTCCCCGCTCTTCTCTCACACGGGGCACGCCATTGGCACGGCGCCGCGGTGCAGGGCGGCGAGGCGTGGGTAGGGTTAGGGTTTGCGCGCGAGGGAGAGGGAGGAGGAGGAGGAAAGCGAGGAGAGGGAGGGGGGAGCCAGCCAGAGGAGCACGAGCGGACACGCTGCGAATTTTGAGGAGAGGCGCGGGTGGGAAATGCAAAATTGCCCGGGTCGGAATCAAAGCAGCTAGGACCTAGCTGTTGCCCTCGCAGCTGCTGCTGGTCGTGGGAATGTCGTACTCTACTCCAGATATTTTGTTGGATAGGTGATGCGATTTGCCGTTGCAATCCAACCCGGCATTGATATTTCAATATTTAAAGTTTATTGATTAATCATGCAATTGATTAGGTTGTTTGTGTTTTACTTAGTCATCAACCTAAATAATTAGCCAAGGATTAATAACCTAAATAATTGGAGGAAAACAGTTTGGTTGTTTTTTAGGACTTCGGGGAGTTAATTTGCTCTTCTTTGAACAATTGGGTAGTTTTTTTTGTCGTACAGTTTTATATGCTCTAAATCTCAGCTGTGCTTAAAGCATTTTCGGTCGTACACAAAATGTTTTAAATTACTTTCTGTAGTATCGAAAATGCTAGAGTGGACGTGATCAAATTAAAATAGAAAAGAAAAAATATGTTCTAATCGTATTGCTCAAATATTTTGGAAGACTCGAGCGCTTTGATTAAAAAAACAAGCATCTTCTTTTCTATTTCGCATGTCTACAGCAAGAAAAACGTCTCGATTTCCACCGAGTTTAGGGTAAAGGTAAGTATAAGGAATCATGCCGCTTATTCACTAACGACAATAGCCATATATATTCTGCCAGAACTTGAATTTAAAACTATCCACTTCACAATAGAAACTGTCCACTGAAGTTCACAGTTCAGACGCAACATCAAAATATCGTAAAATTTATATTTATATTTATTTTCTCTTTCCACTGCAAATATAATAATCATGTTATTCTTTTGAAAAATAATAACATGTGATTCACATATCTTTATGTTTGCCTTCAATAAATACTGCTGCCCCACGTACTGCTTCATGAAAAAGAAGAGAGAAGGAACCCATTTTGAATTAATGACGTGCTTGTTTCTACGATCATATTAAACTCATTTTTTTAGATAATGGGGAGAAATCCGGGCCTTGACCTCAATTGAGGCTATGGCCATAAAATGGATTTTAGAAGTCTCACAGCATACCCAACTTGGCACGTGCTGTCCGCGACATGTTACACGAAAGAAGTTTCACAGTTCAAAATATATACCAGTCATAAAAGATCGGCAATCGTGTACATGACTAGTGCACATCTGAATTTCCACTTTATTTGATTCACAACTTCCCTATTTTTTTCTCTCCTTCCTGTAACCATCTCCCAGATAAATTTATCATAGCTGGTACAGCTCCACATTTTGAGTTATTTCCTTATTGGTATCCGAGAATGGTTTCTTTGATCAGATCAATGGATTCCTATTGACATCTTTGTACAGCAAGTATCTTGTCCTGGTTTTACCAAGAGCAGCATACCTGGAAACATCATGACAACAGCGGTGAGCTAACTAGAAAAAAAAGCCAAGTCCATGGATGACAATCACAAAGGTTGTAGGAACTGACCACTGAGGAACAAACGGGGCCATCCAAATGGTATCACCTGCTTGCACAGGGTACCTGTGTTATCAATAAATACGGTCTTCAGAATTTATTGGGATTGAATATAAAATGTAAACAAAAGTTAGAGCTTGAGAAGAAAAAGGAGCATGTGCAGTTTGTGCATATAATTCCAGAACTCTTAGCAAAGCATAGACGCAAAATGTAAAGGGCATCAGAGGGATGGATGTAAATAAAAAAAACCACAAACATGAAAGTTTGCATATTCTTTCACGAAAATATAAGTTTATAAACAAAACACGGGCTGCTACTCCAAGGATGCACAGGGTTAGAAAGCTTAACATCAGAAAAATAGCCTAAAACAAAAGGACTTTTAGATTACTTCCTTACCAGCTGTCCCCTAATCGGTATATTCCTTGCCCTTCTAGAAGCAGAAGTCCATGCTGATTATAATGAACCTCCTGGTAGAAATAAATGAAAAATATAAAAGATGTTTCAGAATGGTATGTACCACAACATCTTATGATTCATGCAGCAAGGCTAGTACGCAATTATTGTTCAAACGCCTCCTAATGTAATATACAAAATTACAAATTCGACAAACCTTCACATTGAGATATTCGCCTGGTTGAAAGTCCATTATCTGCACGTGGGAGAAGGATATTAGACAGTGCCCTTCATCTGAGACTAAACATAGTTAATTCAACACCAGACCCTCCAACAGTTGAGCTAATGAGTAACTTATAGGTAGCTAAGAAAGTTATAATGATGCTTGGTTTGCCGCACGTTATATTCCTGTCTTAAGTGGAATGATGTGGGATACAGTGAGTAAAATAATGAGACTAAAGTGACCAAACTTACATGGATATTAAAGTCATAAGGCAGAGAAGTTGGTAGCAGCTTCCTTAATTGAAATACCTAATTAAGAAACGAGATACGACACACTGAGTCAGCACTGAGGACCTGAGATCATGACAGTTACATGAATTTCCAAGGCAAAAAGAGGATATGAGACAAGATTGTAAACTGTCAGTGAAAGCAGCCATAAATAAGTTTGAACATCCTGATTCTAAAATAACGAAACATTTTGTACTCACTAATTCATGCCTCTTGATGTGCATGCTATGAAAAACAGACCTCCTAAATGATAGGGACCCCGTTTTTAGGTGCACAGAGATTGTAGATAGATGATTGACATAGATATTAGCAATTGTACCTCTCCTGGGGTTTCAAGAAGGGGTTGCTTATCTGTTGAACCGACAATTAGATCAGTGTGGGAATCCTCGACAGCACTGTACCTGAGGGGATAGAATTGAGAAAGTTCTTAATTGTCATTATTTTGATTCCGAAATGAAAAAGAGAAACCGACGCATTAAATGGAAAATTGTCCTGGCTGAATCAAGCCAATAAAAGAGCAGCATATGTCTTAGACTTTTATTACTTTGCCCAAAGTTTCCATTTCAACCAGCAAACTTAATCCAATCTTGAAGATGGTATACATCTTACTGAGTCATCAACCGAATTGCAATCGTTATGCCCATAAAAGTGGTAACAAGCAATAAAATGGTTATAGTAGTACATCAGCAACTGTAGCAATCTCGATGAAATTATTGTACCTCCTCTCAAATATCACAAGAGTGGTTGATTCATCTGAGATCAAAGAATGTTCTGTGTTTGCAGGAAGATACGCATAGGAATCCACCTGCACTTACATCAGTGCAAAATTAGCATAATTTATGCAAAGTAGGTATACAAGGAACAAGTTCCTAAAGTAATCAGTATTATGAAAAATAATATTTAATGCAAATTTATGAAAGCTGCTGAATTTGAACATCTAACAATCTCTCATAAAGATTTCTTAAACTGATAGATTGCATCAGCCTTGGATTTCAGCACAGAACATTTGTTTCATTGCACAATTTTATTAGTTATAGCATGGTATGCTAAAAAACCAAGAATACAATAATCCAGTTACTTGTTCTTGACGCCAGAGTAATTTTGCTGTATCACACTACCATGTTCCCATATAATGCATATCAGCTAATGAAATGAATACTCTTGCTGTAACAGATTGAATGGTAAAAAAAAACTCAAGTAACATTTTTAGATGCAGAAGCTTGAAGGAGGAAAAGAAAAAGTGCAGACTAAAGCTGAACGGGTCTGCCCTTAGAACATACTGCTGCATGAAGTTATGCATAAATAAACCAAAATGTATACCCTTTTGAATCCATCATGTAACATGTTTTTTACTTTCAAAACCCAATGCTAGTGTTATGTACAAAAATAGACAATACAAAATACAGAATTACTTTTTTGAAGATTCAGAAAGAAGAAAGAAAAGGCAAACACTAAATCCGATAAAACCTTACCTGCAGAGAATGGGTAGTTCCAGCCCCCACAAACAATGAAATGCTCCCATGTAGTACAAAAACAAGCCTGTAAAGTTGTTTACAGTAAGGGCAGTGGAAACCCCATTAACAGAGGGAAGGGCGACAATTCCAAGTCAAACAGAAAGCTGGATGCTGGCAAAACAAAATATTTACATGGCATGCATTACATTACAACACTTGTTGCTTCAAATGTTCCATTTCTTGGAGTACTAAAAATGGTAGGGGTTCCAAGTATGCATTATTGCTATTCTAACTATTGTTAGGTAAGTGACCAACCTTTCAACATCTTTCGGTGGTAGGGCTGATTTTGAACCATCTGCACCCCACAAACACTATGTCAG
Organism: Alloteropsis angusta; assembly: GCA_037127165.1. NCBI lineage: Eukaryota > Viridiplantae > Streptophyta > Magnoliopsida > Poales > Poaceae > Alloteropsis > Alloteropsis angusta. The sequence continues at coordinate 29,734,014 of JAZFNS010020000.1, read as the reverse complement.
AACGCCATTATACCAAATACACATTTAGGCAACAGTTAAAGAACATGTAATTATGTTAAAAAAACAGAACCATCTCATATTATAGGTTTTAATTGTTAGTTATGCATGACTGACTCTGAAACAGGAGATTACTGTATTTAGATGCGCAAAGGCTGTTCATGCCTGAAAGGAAATTTTAGTTTAGCGCTAGCTGCTTCAATGATCTGGTAGGAAACAAATATCAATCTGAGCTTAATGGGAACTTGTTGAATAACTACAAAATCAGTGTTTTAAAGGCGTTAAGGCGTCCTCCAAAGTCTTGGATCACCTTATCACCTAGGCGGCCTGTTTTCTAAGGCGAGCTAGGACCGCCCGGACGCCTTGGCGACGCCTTCAAACAATGTACAAAATCAAACCATATCAAACTTTGTGCTATGTGATCAAGATGGACCACAAAATGCTTGTTACTGGGCATTGGTCATATGAGTTTTAAAAGACCTATATTAAGAAAACTATATGCAGCTGTGAACTGTTCATGTTTCTATCTATAAATTTTGCAAATGAGACATAGCATACCTTGCATGTTTGCCAGGTACATAGTGAAGTGTGCACCGGTGGCTGGACTGATCAAATACGCACCTAATGTATTGACCCTAAACAGAGGGCAGATCATAAATGCATGAAGTTAGTAGCTTTTGAAAGTGAATAGGAAGTAAAAGTGCAAGGAGGTCTTACCAATCAGGCAAAGGACCGAATACATGACTCTCTGGTGTTATTAGAGCATGATCCCTTTTGAAAATGCTACGTGTGAAGCCAGGTAAATCTAGAGTTCCAAGAAAGGATCATCATTAGATGGAATAGTAAATACTAGGACCGTCTGTATTCATGGAAACAAGGATTAGTTTAAGAAATAAATGACGCAACACAAATATAGTCAAGTAAACACACTTTTGGTCCAGGATTCGAGATCGCAGCATAAACCAAAATGCTTAAGGTTAAATATTTTTGCATCACTCCTTGATTCATAATGGAAGGTTAAATCCAATCCAAGGAGTTCCATAAACTATAGTGCACTTGATGCATTAAAGTCCCACAAGTACTGAAGTATATAACAGCAGAAGATTAGAACTAATGTTTCTTCGACACTACAGCTTAGCTCTTCAAGACTTTCCAGGTTTGAGAATTAATATTTTTCTGTGAAAACAGTAGCATATTTGAACTCCACCAAAAACTCCTTTAAATGCATGGGGGTCATAAGACCAACAATTGGATGCCAGTGAGTCAGTGACACTCATATTACCATATACTACCTCCGGTTCGATAAAAGAAGTCGTTTAGGACAAGGTTTAGATCAAACATTGGGAATATAAATCATTAATAACTTTTTAAATATTGAGTTTGTAAATGTGAAAATTATATGAATAGATTTGTTTTAAAAAA